>JAQGAG010000446.1:0-15908 GCA_034696835.1 Lepidocyrtus lignorum
GTGAGAACACCTTATTCAGCGCGACCATAACTACAGGACACAGTATATAGCCTTGATCTGTACGTATGTGTCATCCACGGATATGGATTTTTCGAAATATACTTGAACACATCATCATCATCATCATGATCCTCTCCATATCTCTATCTGCATAAAAAAATATATATATATAAACCAGCCCTTTCTATATTTATATACCCTACAAATTCAATCGTCCCATATAACACACCCAGTTCTATACACATCCGTAATACACAAAACAAGCTTATTTGCTTTGCGCATGATCACATCATCATCATCAGAAAAAAGCATTTTTCAAGTAGGGGAGAAAAAAGGGTGGTGGTGGTGGATATTGCTAGGAAAAAGGTACAAGGACATAAACGATATGAAATGAATGTGAAACAGTCCGATCCGAACATATATACATTTTTTCCGTATCTTTCCTTTGAGAAAATAAACAACAGACACAAACAGGGCTCTCTTCTGCACGGGAAAGAGCTAAAAAAGTATTTATATTTTGCGGAGTAATTTGTCAAGAAAATATTTAAATTGAAAGTGCATTTATTTGGGATAAATTATTTGGAATTGTGTTCATATTTAAGTGTGGAGGGAAGTGTAGTTAATTTTAAATTATTTAGAAGTTTATTTCTGTAGGTTTTAAGGTTTTGAATAGTTCGAGAAAGTAAAAAAGTGTCTTTGGAGGTGGTGTGAGGTTAAAGGTGTTTGGGAGGGAGTGTTAATTTATCTGGAAAGGTGAGTGTAGGGGAAAGTTTGTTGGATATTTTTATGATAAGAACGATGTGCATTTTTATCCAGATAAACACCTCCCATCTGATGATGTTAAAACTAATCCATTTTATTTAAACACACAAACAGCTAGCTCCAACACAATTATAACCCAAAAATGGAGCAAGAATACGAAGAAGACCGTCACCGACAAGATGTCGATCCCGAACATCCAATGACGATAGAAGAGCAGCAGGAGGATGAAGACGAACAACAACAGGGACAAGGAGAGGGAGGAGCAGCTGCAGCTGTAGGTGCAACGACTTCACCGACGCACTCGACGACTTCTGGGGCTAATAATCAGGGGAAGGCGGAGGTTAAGATTCTTGAGACTGCTGAGGATATTCAAGACCGGCGTGAACAAGTGCTGAATAGGTTGGTGTTAAATGTGTTGATTATTATGTAAATGTACGGAATAGTTAAGATCCGCATCAGTTTGTAATAATAAATTAATCACTCTAATACCCAATTTCCATCAAAGGTTCGCAGCGTTCAAGAGCGAGACGAAAGTGAAGAGGGAGAAGTTAGAAGACGCGAGGAGGTTCCAATATTTCAAGCGAGACGCAGATGAATTAGAATCCTGGATCTACGAGAAATTACAAGCTGCGTCCGACGAAAGCTTCAAAGACGCCACTAACCTCCAAGCCAAGATCCAGAAGCACCAAGCCTTCGAAGCCGAAGTCAGCGCACATTCCAACGCCATCGTGTCGCTGGATAATACTGGTCAGGAGATGATCAGTCAAGGGCACTATGCTTCGGATACTATTAAGAAGAGGCTTGAAGAGTTACATAGATTGTGGGAGTTGCTGTTGTCGAGGTTGGCGGAGAAAGGGTTGAAGTTGCAGCAGGCGCTTGTGCTTGTTCAGTTTTTGAGGAGTTGTGATGAGGTGTTGCTTTGGATTAGTGATAAGGAGGCTTTTGTGACGGCGGATGAGTTTGGGACGGATTTGGAGCATGTTGAGGTTTTGCAGAGGAAGTTTGATGAGTTTCAGAAGGAGATGGCGAGTGAGGAGGTAAATGGATAAAAATTTTAGTTATTTATTTGGTTGAGGTTAATTTTTATGTTGCTGGATGAGTCCGACTACAATCATATCGTCTTATTGCTCCAACGTCAAAAACAATCACCTCCTCCACTTTAGCCAAAAACTGATGATAAACCAAACTCTGCATTTATTTATTTAATTAATTTATTTTATATTTATTTAGTATCGGGTTATGGAGGTTAATACTAATGCTGATAAGTTGATCAGTGATGGGCATCCTGAAGGGGAGAGTATACAGCGGAAGAGGGAGGTCAGTGTTTCTATTCGTTATGTATTTTATTCGTTATTTAGTCGATATTTCATATAAATATGTTACTCACACGCTACTAAATTATTACAAACAACTAGGAGCTCAACGACAGCTGGCAACGACTCAAACAGCTCGCAGTAATGCGCCAAGAGAAGCTGTTCGGAGCCCACGAGATCCAGAGATTCAACAGGGATGCTGACGAAGCGATTGCTTGGATTAATGAGAAGGACGTTATCCTTAGCAGTGACGAGTATGGGAGGGATCTCGCTTCTATCCAGGCTCTTATAAGGAAGCATGAAGGGGTTGAGAGGGATCTTGCTGCGTTGCATGATAAGGTTAATACTCTTGGGGCGGAGGCTGATCGGTTGTGTGGGATTCATGGGGATCATGCGGAGCAGATTAGGAGTAAGCATGAGGAGATTGTTGAGAATTGGGAAGGGCTTGTTGAGAAGGCGAAGGTGATTTTATTTTAATTTGTTGAAGAATGATTGACTACGTAGATTTAGAAGTGATTATTGTGTTAAAACGTGTTAATATTTATCCCATTTTCTAGTCCCGCAAATCGAAACTCGACGACAGCTACAGTCTCCACCGATTCCTCTCCGAATACCGCGACCTAGTCAACTGGATCAACGACATGAAGCAAATAATTTCCGCCGACGATCTAGCCAAAGACGTCGCTGGAGCGGAAGCATTACTCGAACGTCATCAGGAGCATAAAGGGGAGATTGATGCGAGGGAGGACAGCTTCAAGTTGATCAGCGATAGTGGGAGTAGTCTTGTTGAGCGGGGGCATTTTGCGGCGAGTGAGGTTGCTGAGAAGTTGAATAGTTTGAGTGACGAGAAGGTTGGGTTGTTGAGTCTTTGGGAGGATAGGAGGGTGCTTTATGAGCAGTGTATGGATTTGCAGTTGTTTTATCGGGATACTGAGCAGGCTGATACTTGGATGGCGAAGCAGGAGGTTAAGTGAAGTTTAATTATTTTAGATCTTTGTTACTGGTTGTTTGAATTTTTATGTAATGAATCATCACTGATTTAATTTTAGGCGTTTCTCGAAAACACCGACTTGGGAGACAGTCTGGACTCCGTCGAAGCCCTCATAAAGAAACACGAAGACTTTGAGAAGAGTCTCGCCGCACAGGAAGAGAAGATCAAGGCTCTTGATGAGTTCGCTTCGAAGCTGATCGAAGGACAGCATTATGCTGCTGAGGATGTTAGCCAGCGGAGAGCTTTGCTGTTGCAGAGGAGGAATGCGTTGCTGGAGAAGAGTGCTATGCGGAGGGCTACTCTTGATGCGGCTTTTAAGTTGATGCAGTTTGAGAGGGATTGTGATGAGACTAATGGGTGGATACGGGGGAAGTTGAAGTTTGCTAATGATGATTCTTATTTGGTGAGTTTAATTTTTTTTTGTGGATCGGGTATGTTTACTTGTAGTATGAATGTGTTATAACGATAATCTCACTTATATTTTATAGGACCCCACAAACCTCAACGGAAAGGTCCAAAAACACGCCAACTTCATGAAAGAGCTCCAAGCTAACAAGACCCGAATCGACGAGGTGATCGAAGCAGGTCGCAACCTCATCGACTCCTCCCACTACGGCTCCGATAGGATCGAGAACAGAGTCGAAGAGATCGTCCACTTATGGAAGCAACTCGAAGAAGCAGCATTAAAAAAAGAGTCCCGTTTGGCTGAAGCATCGGCTCAACAGACTTTCAACAGGACTATCGAGGATATCGAGTTGTGGTTGTCTGAAGTTGAAGCACAGTTGACTAGTGAGGATTATGGGAAGGATTTGACGAGTGTTCAGAATCTTCAGAAGAAGCATCAGTTGTTGGAGAGTGATGTTGGGGGGCATCAGGATAGGATTGATGGGATTAGGAATGCTGCTGCGGAGTTTGTTGAGAGTGGGCATTTTGATAAGGAGAGTATTGCTAGGAAAGGGGATGGGGTTGAAGGGAGGTATAACGCTCTTATGGGGCCTATTGAGATGAGGAGGAAGAAACTTAGTGATAGTTTGAGGGTTAATCAGCTTTTTAGGGATATTGAGGATGAGGAGGCTTGGGTGAGTTGGTTTTTGTGCTTATTTTTGTGTTTATCGTTAATTATTTTCTCCACTTAATACCAATTCATTCAAAATCTTAATGATATTCCGAACTACTAGGTCCGCGAAAAAGAGCCAATAGCAGGAAGCAACAACCGCGGAAGGGATCTGATCGGAGTTCAGAACCTTATCAAGAAGCATCAAGCTGTCGTCAGTGAGATTTGCAATCACGAAGGGAGGGTAAATTCTGTATGCGAGGCTGGTGGGACTGTCTGCGATGCTGGGGGGTATATGGCGGAGGAGGTTGGGTCTCGTGTTGGGAAGTTGAAGGATCACTGGGGGGCTTTGAGGGATAAGGCTGAGAAGAGGAGGAGTGATCTTGATGATGCGTTGTTGGTTAGTGTATTTTTTTGTGGATTTATTGTTTGTTTGTAGTAGTTTTGGATGTGTTATGACATGTTTTAATTATGTATTTAGGCCCATCAATATTACGCTGATGCGAATGAAGCAGAGTCTTGGATGAAGGAGAAGGAGCCACTTGTTTTGTCTCAGGATCTTGGGAAGGATGAAGATAGTTCTGAGGCCCTTCTTAAGAAGAACGAGGCGTTGATGTGAGTTTATTTAAATCTCTTCTTGATTCTGTAACATTTCCACCATATTATATTTTTGACCAATTTTTATTTCAAAAACCTGCAGGTCGGACCTTGAAGCCTTCAAGAGCACGATCGAAGGGCTGAGGGAGCAAGCGGATAGTTGCAAGAGTGGGCCTGTTGGGGAATGTGTTGTTGGGGGAGGGAAGGAAGTGGTCATGGCTCTTTATGATTATAGTGAGAAGAGTCCTAGGGAGGTTAGCATGAAGAAAGGGGATGTTCTTACTCTTTTGAATAGTAATAATAAGGTGAGTGTGGGTGATTATAGTTAGAATAGTTCGTATTTTAGTACCTTTTCATTAAAACAACCAACTAAAACCTATTCCAATTTTTAAAAAATTCGCAGGACTGGTGGAAAGTCGAAGTAAACGACAGACAAGGATTTGTCCCAGCAGCATACGTCAAGCGCATCGACTCCACTCTCTCCGCATCCCAGCAGAACCTCGCTGACTCCAAGTCTTCTATCCAAACACGTCAGAACCAGATCGAGTCGCAGTACTCCCAACTACTGAATCTTGGTCATACTCGACAGCAGAAGTTGTCTGAGGCTTGTAAGGCTTATGTTCTTGTGAGGGAGGCTGCTGAGTTGGCTCAGTGGATTAAGGATAAGGAGCAGTATGCTCAGGTAACTAATTACGCGAAGAATTAATTAATTAACCTGTCTCAAAAAATTACACATTAATCTAACAAATACTTAATAATCTCTGACAGGTCCAAGTAGCGGAAGTCCCTCAAGACGTAGACCTCGAACAAGTCGAAGTGATGCAGAAGAAATTCGACGACTTCCAATCCGACTTGAAAGCTAACGAAGTTAGATTAGCAGAGATGAACGTGATCGCGATGCAATTGATGAGCCTCGGACAAACCGAAGCCGCCGTCAAGATCCAGACCCAACTCGAAGACTTGAATCAAAAGTGGAACAGTCTGCAGCAAGTTACTCAAGAAAAGGCTGAGAAACTAGGAAGTGCCCACCAAGTGCAGAGATTCCACCGGGATGTTGATGAGACGAAGGATTGGATTGCTGAGAAGGATGAGGCTTTGAGTAAGGATGATCTTGGGAAGGATTTGAGGACTGTGCAGGCTCTGCAGAGGAAGCATGAAGGGTTGGAGCGTGATCTTGCTGCACTTGGGGATAAGATAAGGAGTTTGGATGAGACTGCGACTAAACTCATGGGGAGTCATCCTGAGAGTGCTGATACGATTTATAGTAAGCAGAAGGAGATTAATCAGGAGTGGAGTCAGTTGCAGAGGAAGGCTAATGAGAGGAAGGAGAAGTTACTTGATAGTTACGATCTTCAGAGGTTTTTGAGTGATTATCGGGATTTGATGGGGTGGATCAATTCTATTATGAGTCTTGTTAGTAGTGATGAGTTGGGGAGTGATGTTACTGGGGCGGAGGCGTTGTTAGAACGTCATCAGGAGCATAGGACGGAGATGGATGCGAGGACTGGGACTTTTCAAGGGTTTGAGTTGTTTGGGAAGCAGTTGCTTGAGAGTAGGCATTACGCTAGTGTTGAGATTGGGGAGAAGCTTGAGAGTATGGCGGAGGCTAGGAGTGAGCTTGAGAAGCAGTGGATTGCGCGGAGGATGCAGCTTGATCAGTGTCTTGAGTTGATGTTGTTTTATAGGGATTGTGAGCAGGCGGAAGGGTGGATGGCGAGTCGGTCAGTTGATATGTGTATGCTTAAATATTAATTGTTACGTTTTTGTCTTGTTATTGTAATTCATACTCATTCCTACTCATTTGTCTGAATCAACAGCGAAGCGTTTCTAGCCGAAGACAAGGAGCAACCCAACCAAAACCAAAAACAAGAATCCGGCGGCCCAGGAACCGACAATGTCGAAGCACTAATTAAAAAACACGAAGACTTCGACAAAGCCATCTCATCCCAAGAAGAGAAGATCGCTCAGTTGACCCAGTTCGCTGACCAACTCATCTCCCACAACCACTACTCCACTCCGGAGATTTCTCAGAAGAAGCAGCAGGTTCTGGATCGGTGGGAGAAGCTGAAGGATGCGTTGATTGAGAAGAGGTCGAAGTTGGGAGAGAGTCAGACGTTGCAGCAGTTTAGTCGGGATGCGGATGAGATTGAGAATTGGATTAGTGAGAAGTTGCAGTATGCTACGGAGGAGAGTTATAAGGATGCTAGTAATATACAGTCGAAGCATCAGAAGCATCAGGTAAATGGGATGATAAATGTATAAGAGAGGATAATATAATTAATTGAGTGATTAACACTAAATAATTGAAATCCATTTATCATAGGCGTTTGAAGCAGAACTCGCAGCAAATGCAGACAGGATCCAAGCAGTCCTCGCAATGGGTCACAACCTAATCGAAAAGCGCCAATGCGCCGGCTCAGAAGAAGCCGTCGAAGCCCGACTCGAATCCATCGCAAACCAGTGGGAAACCCTCACGATGAAGACAAGCGAGAAGAGCTTGAAGCTTAAGGAAGCGAACAAGCAACGAACTTACATCGCTGCCGTTAAGGATCTTGACTTTTGGCTTGGTGAGGTTGAGAGTCTGCTGACTAGTGAGGATAGTGGGAAGGATCTGGCTAGTGTTCAGAATCTTATTAAGAAGCATCAGCTTGTTGAGGCGGATATTACTGCTCATGAGGTATGTATGTATGGTGTTGGTTAGTTAAGGAATTAGGATAGTGAAATGGTCTGATCCTGTCCTTCTCTCTAATGTCCTTTCATCGTTTACATATTGTTCTATTTGCATTTGCAGGAGAGGGTTGGGGATATGAATGGGCAGGCTGATAGTCTTATTGAGAGTGAGCAGTTTGATGCTGTTGCTATTCAGGAGAAGAGGCAGAGTATTAATACTAGGTGAGTGTTATTTATATGTATTTTTTAAGTTATTTTTTGTTTTTTAGTTATTTTGCTGAATTCATTATTGGTATTTTTGAATTTTGTGGTTTATTTGATAAAGGTTCGAGAGGGTGAAGAACCTCGCAGCGCATCGGCAATCTAGGCTGAACGAAGCGTTCACTCTTCATCAGTTCTTCAGGGATATTGCGGATCAGGAGAGTTGGATCAAAGAGAAGAAGCTTCTTGTTGGGTCTGGGGATTTTGGGAGGGATTTGACGGGTAAGTGTACGAATTATTTCGAATTATTTCAATTCCAACTAAATCTTGTAATCACTATTAAAACGTAAACATATTACAATTTTCAGGCGTCCAAAACCTCAAGAAGAAGCACAAACGACTAGAAGCCGAGCTCCAGTCCCACGAGCCAGCCATCCAAGCAGTTCAAGAAGCAGGTTCCAAACTCATGGACATCTCGAACATCGGCGTTCCTGAAATCGAGTCAAGGTTGAAAGCGCTATCCCAGGCTTGGCTTGAACTCAAAGGCCTCTGTTCGGAGAGGGGAGAGAAGCTTGAGCAGAGTCTGGTTTATCAGCAATTTCTCGCTAAGGTTGAGGAAGAGGAGGCTTGGATTAGTGAGAAGCAGCAGTTGCTCGTTGTTGATGATCTTGGGGATTCGATGGCGGCTGTTCAAGGGTTGTTGAAGAAGCATGATGCTTTTGAGGTTGATCTATCTGTTCATCGGGATAATGTTAATGAGATCAGTGAGTTGGCGGGAGGTTTGGTATCTTCTTCTAATCATCATGCTGCGCAGATTGAGCAGAGAGTTGGTGTGCTTGAAGGGAAGATGGACCAACTAGGATCCCTAGCTAACAAGCGGAAGCATGGGCTCGTCGATAACTCTGCGTACTTGCAGTTTATGTGGAAGGCGGACGTAGTTGAGTCTTGGATCGCAGATAAGGAGACTCACGTACGGAGTGAAGAGTTTGGGAGGGATCTGAGCACAGTCCAAACGCTGCTAACAAAGCAAGACACGTTCGACGCTGGGCTGAACGCTTTCGAGAGCGAAGGGATCGCTAATATTCGTAATTTGAAGGATCAGCTTGTCGGTGGGGGTCATGTGCAGAGTGTTTTGATTGAGAAGAGGTTTAATGATGTTGTTGGGAGGTGGGGGGAGCTGTTGAGGGGGAGTGGGGAGAGGAAAGGGAGGTTGCTTCATATGCAGGAGCAGTTTAGGCAGATTGAGGAGCTTTATCTTACTTTTGCTAAGAAGGCTAGTGCTTTTAATTCTTGGTTTGAGAATGCTGAGGAGGATCTTACTGATCCTGTTAGGTGTAATAGTATTGAGGAGATTAGGTGAGGGATTTGTTAATATTTTGTATTTATTTTTAGTTATTTAATTCTATTCAGTTGAACTTAATTTATGTGTTTGTATGCGAATACTAGAGCCCTCCGCGAAGCCCACGCTCAGTTCCAAGCATCGCTCTCCTCCGCAGAAGCCGACTTCCAAGCCCTCGGCGCTCTTGACAAGAAGATCAAGAGTTTCAATGTAGGGCCTAATCCGTACACTTGGTTCACGATGGAGGCTTTAGAGGAGACTTGGAGGAATCTGCAGAAGATTATTAAAGAGCGGGATGTTGATCTGGCGAAGGAGTTGCAGAGGCAGGAGGAGAATGATAAGTTGAGGAAGGAGTTTGCGAAGATTGCGAACGCTTTTCATTCTTGGTTGACGGAGACTAGGTTCGTTTATATGTTAATTATTTTTTACTAATTATTGTTATAGGGTGTATTGTGATTATGGATAGTTTTGGGTGAATGGAATAATATATTTTTACCCTTTTTTTTGTGGACTCAAACAATTTAGTTAGGAGTTCAAACATGTTTATGAACATGATTACAACACGTTCAGTTTTTTGTTATTTTACTTTACCCCACACGTGTTGTTTATCTGTTGTTTTTTTTGTTCTTTTTTTTACGTATCCGTTCGTATTATAGGTTCAGGTTACTCGGTTGGGATGGGTAAAAACGAATGATTTATTTTGATTATTAGATGTGGGTGTGACGTGTTTTTGTTTAAATGTAGTTGTTTAGATTTAACTGAAATGAGTTTTGAGATTTGTTACTAAAACCTCTGGTTTGTTGTGTTGAGATAACTTAAACTTCCTCTTCAAAAACGATCACAATCACGAAATAATTCACACACGATTCTTTCCCAAATCAACTAACAGATCCTCCATGATGGAAGGCTCCGGAACCCTAGAACAGCAACTCGAAGCAACGAAAAGAAAGGCAGCGGAAGTGCGCGCAAGGCGTTCAGACCTGAAGAAGATCGAAGACCTTGGAGCGATACTTGAAGAGCACCTTATTCTCGATAATAGGTATACTGAGCATAGTACTGTTGGGTTGGCTCAGGCTTGGGATCAGCTTGATCAGTTGGGGATGAGGATGCAGCATAATCTGGAGCAGCAGATTCAGGCGAGGAATCAGAGTGGGGTTAGTGAGGATGCTCTTAAGGAGTTTAGTATGATGTTTAAGTAAGTTGATACGATATTTATTACGTATTTTTACATATTTTAAACGCATTTATGATATATCGAGTGACTTGACTCATGAACACGCACTTAACCACACCCATATTCATACAATAAATTTAGACACTTCGACAAGGACAAATCGGGCCGCCTCAACCAGCAAGAGTTCAAGTCCTGCCTAAGAGCATTAGGATACGATCTCCCGATGGTTGAAGAAGGCCAGCCTGACCCCGAGTTTGAAGCGATCCTGGATTCTGTAGATCCTAACAGGGATGGGCACGTTTCGTTACAGGAGTACATGGCTTTTATGATCTCGAAAGAGACGGAGAATGTGCAGAGTAGTGAGGAGATTGAGAATGCTTTTAGGGCTATTACTAGTGGGGAGAGGGGGTATGTCACGAGGGAGGAGTTGTTTACGGTGAGTCGGTATTCATTTGTAATTGTTGTTTACTTTTGATTTGGATTGTTTGAGAATGATGATCTTAATCTCATGTATTTAAATCCTTCCAGAACCTTACCAAAGAGATGGCGGACTACTGCGTCTCGAGGATGAAACCTTACGTGGATCCTAAAACGGGGCATCCCATACCTGGAGCTCTGGACTATGTGGACTTTACACATCAGTTGTTTCAGAACTAGCTTAATTCACATAATACATTTTTAAATATATTTAATAACTATTTCACACGTAGGTTTTTGCAGTTTTAAAATTGGGAGTTGATGATGAAGAGTGTACTGATGGAATAGGTTTAGATGAGTGCATTGCAGCTACGTTATTGCCTCTTTTCGTGCTTTTTTTAAAATACCAATTTATTGTCAAAAAATACAAAAAAATAGTGTAATTTATTTGTTCTCTAATGATCAATGTCATATGCATTTATTTTTATTTTTTTCGTTTAAATATTTTGTCGGGAAAATACTATAAAACCACTGCCTTGTAATTTGTAGGAAGTCCGTTACGGTTTCAAACAAAAAAATATAAATAATACAAAAACAGCTAATATGTAATAAATTGCATTCTGTTTGGGCTTCCTGTCTGCGTCAGTTATTTTTTCTTTTTAATCAATTGTTGTTGCAAACTATATATCATTTCAATACATATTATAATATTCAATTTATAAAATTGACGAATAAAAACATGATCTAAAAATCAACCACGTCTTTCGTTTTATGTTATTTTATCCATCATAATTTTATTTTCCATAAATAATAAAAAAAACAATAACAATTTTAACAATTTCGTGTATAAAAACAATATTAACAAAGTTAGTCGATTTTTACAGTTTTGAGTATTTTTTAAATTGTGAATCCATTCAAAAAACTAAGTTAAAATTTAACACAGTCATACGGAGGTATTAAGTTTAAAGCTGCATATTGGTTTGTGTAATAAAGCTTTTTGGTTTGCGTAATGTTTCATCACTATTCATATTTAATACAATTATCCCATATTTATTATCAATTTTTATTGTGAAAAACACGTGTCGTAAAAATCTAATTTGTAAGCTCTCATTTTCCATTTATTTATTTTTGTGAAAGATTTCGTGTAACAATACTTCGTTTTTAACACATATTTAAATTTACTAGTAAACTCCACACACAATACTGATCCGTTTACAATTCATTTTCTTAGGCACTCACTCTCACACCAGCGTCAAATTAATTAAATATTTATTAATTCTTCACAATTTATGTCGAATGACTAGGTTAATTAATTAATTAAAAAAAATTCCTACAAAAAATTTATTACAAGCACCCACTTTTACTCAAAAGCACACGTACGCAGGTAATTATTATCAGATAAGGCAGTATTTTATAATCGTACTCAATTCATATGGCAGTTAAACAATCGTGTCGTTTTTTTTTACATGGCAGTTTTGTGATCATAAATGCAGTTTTTTTCCACTTCTTCCATATGGCAGTATGTAGTGTTTGTGGAAAGAGTTCCAACGTAATATTATTAATGAACATGGCAGTAGGTATTTTTCTTATTTTTAGTTTTAAAATTGGGCAGTGGTAGTTGTGTTGTGTTATTTTTGAGTAAGTTGGTGATTCGTGATACTCTTTTTTCGAGTTAAAAAACTGTTATTTTTAAAAACAGTATATTATTATGAGTGGCAGATGCAGGCAGTAAAATTATTTAAAACGTCAAAACGCTCCCTTTCCATGATCATAATTATGAACACAAGCAAAAAATAATAAATAAACGAACAAATTCTTCACACAACATCCACCCTAAACCCAACCGTTTTCCCAACCCCACAACTCCCACAATACCCCCCACACTTCCCCTGAACAAACTGAGAATACTTACTATTCCCCCCACCATCCACCCCCTTCCTCACAACACGCATAGTCGAACGATGCCCCGTACTAGCCCATGTCGTGACTGGAGATATGGCGAAGCTCGTCCCTCTGAGGTCGATCGAGAACCGGCCCTGTGGACAGATCATTGATGAGGAGTAGCAGTCTCCGGCTGTTCCGTACGGGATCGAGTTTGATGGTGTTGATGATGAGGATTTTGAGAACGTGAAGTCGGAGGCTGTTGGGATAATAATGGGATTAGTTATCATTTTTCAACGTTTTCATCGATCCAGAGACATGAAATAATTACGTATTAAAATAAAAATTTCAACTCACCATCCAACACAAGATTAGTAACATTAACGCGAACCCTCCCGAATCTCGTTACCCCAACACGCCGATTCCTATCCTGAACACACTCACAAGACCCCATCCGACTCCCATTCCTAGGACAGCTCTCAGGCCTAATCAACCTCTTATCATAAATCTCAGAATAATTCATGTCCTCCCCTGCAACTAGTGTCACATACTCCTTCGGATCATCACTCATCGTCATCCCGTGGCAGTAAACTTTGACTCCGAGTTTTCCTCCAACTTTTAGTAGATATTCACCGTCTTGTACAGATGAAGAGTGCTTTATTAATCCTACTCTGACGTCTGCGCAGTTATAATAAGCGTTGCAGTCACACTTCCTCTTACGCTTAGGCTTCTGAACAGAATTGATATCAACGCAGAACCTCGCAGGAACCTTATCCCCGTTATAACTACAATACACCTTCCTCTTCTGAAACGACACGTAAGGACTCGCGACCTTATCATCGCAAGCGCAATCGCTGAAGTTCCCAAACGACCACGTGTAAGCAGGCGATATCGACTCAGTTGGAGTAACGTTATCTTCACAGGTCTCACGAACGGTGCAGTATTCGTACTCTTTCGGTTTGGGGAATACGCAGTAGTTTGAGTTGTTCTGGGATTGGATGGATGTTTGGGTTGGTAATGCGTCCGGGTCTAGCCAGTCGTGTATGTTTGATCTGTGGCAGGATACTTGTCGAGAGCGGATGCCGTAGCCGCATGGGCGGGAGCACTATGGGAATTATGATGGGAAATTTTAATGAATTATGACGTAGTAAGTAGTTACTGGTTAGTAATAAAACAAAGTAATTCACTCACGTTACTCCAAGACCCTTCAACCCACTTGAAAAACCCAACCATATCTTTCTTACCACTGCACCCCTTGTTACTCCCACCACATTCCCTAACACCCCTCGGCTTATTCACCTTCCTAACCCCCCTCTTCCCCCCAATCAGCACTTTCCTCTTCGCCCCGCTACAATAATCATCCTTCACTACCGCGCTTGAAACTGCATTCGAACCCTTCTTCCAACTCCTCAAACACTCAACAACCCGGCTCTTCTTTCCTTTCGATCCAGCACACGACTTCTTCTTCAAACTCTGACTCTGACCCTGCTCAACCACACACCCAGTCCAGTTCCCAACCCTCCACCTGTACTCGTAACTGCAATACTTCTCCGAATCACTCAAATCAGACCTAACAACGCAATCCTCCTCATCCCCAGGCTTAGGAACGCTCTCAGCACAAGAATCCTCACTAACAGTATCATTAGTAGTATCATGAACACAAGAAACCGCCCGTTTCTTCACCCCACGCAATATAACGGTGCTATTCCATTCACCAACGCTAACGCAGTTCTCCACCTTATCAAGAACTACTCCACATTTACTCCACTCTGAACTCACCCAAGTCGCACAGGGCTTCAGCTCTGACAACTCGTTACTCGTGCAGTTACTTGATGACTCCGGTTGAGGTGTTGTGCAGTATGCTGTAGGGACCGTTGTGAGTCGGTGTTGGGTGCTTGATGTTGATGATTCTGCTACGCACTTGACTTGTCTGTGTTTCTTGAAGGAGCGTGGGTATGATGATTGGGATGGGGTGCAGGAAGAACTTGATGATTTGTGGGTGGTCATGCGGGTGCACTGAAAGTAAAATTCGTGTCGTTTTAAATGTAGTGATTTTATGTTCGTGTTTGAGCAAATCGTGTTATAAAACGTCGTGTGGATTTTGGTGTGGAATTAAATTAACGGGAAACGGCCAGGTCGTATTTTCACAACTGGATATGAACTTAACATAATAGGACAGGTTAGGCTAACGCTGATATAACGAAAAAACGTTGGAAATAACGCGCAATTTGCTCAAACACTTAAAAATAAGGTAAAAGACTACATAAAAACGGATTTCTCACCTTCCCCCAAGCCCCAGCAACCCACTTATACGCAACCTGCTTGCCATCTCCACCCCCATTAATATTATAATAATAATAAGGAGCTTTAGAACTCCTCCCACCATCCCCTCCATCACTAACAACCCCATTAACCCCTCCCCCAAACCCTTCCTCCCCCCTCCCTCCCATCCTCAAACTCCTAACACCTTCCCTACTACTATTCAATTTATTCCCCCCACAATTATGATAGCACTTCCTCTCACTAGAAGGCCTCCCACCAACGACCCCCCTACAATCCTCATCCCCAACACGCAAACCTCTCAAATAGCAATAAACCCCCCTAACCTCAACCCCAACAGAGCAAGACCCATTGCACCCACCCCACCCACTCTCAACCCTCCATTCCCCACACTCCAGCATAGAATCAGGCTTGACCCCTCCACACCTAACCCCTTCACAACTAACAACCCGATACCTATAATACTTCCCATTATAAAGCCTACAATCCCCACTCCAATCAGAAACTTTATACTCAAAAGACTCACAAGAATCATGCGTACACTGCCTCGACAAAATAACCTCACGATTACTCAACACCCTCTCGCAAGCATTCAAATCCGAATTAGCGACACCATTCATAATACACGTCAGATTCCGAACTTCAAGATTACTACTGCAGTCACAATCAGACCAGTCGGAAGTTGAGTAAGAAACGCAAGGGACGTCTTCGCAGGGTCTCTCGACAACTGGCTTTGGAGAGTGGGCGCAGTAGTCTGGTGGGAGGATTTGGGTTTGGGAGTGTGTTTTTAGGACGCAGGCGTATAACGCTCGGATTCTGCCAGGGCCGCATGTCGTTGAGCACTGGAAATGGTTTAGAGAAATTGTTATATGCATTTGTCATTTGTTGTATTTCTAACGCAACGCGTTTTGCTACGCGGTTGTCAGAAAAATAAACGTTTCAAGAAAATTGAACAAAGAGCAAATTTTTGCCCTACATGTTCATGCATTTTTAGAAGTTTTTATGAAAAAACGCTACAAAAATGGAACAAAGACAGTTACGCTACATAAAACACCAAAATACACATCAGACTGTGATTTCTAACGCAACATTTTGAGAAACGCTTCGAGAAAATTGAACAAAGAGAAAACGTTTGGTCTACATGTTCATGCATTTGCATGCATGTAGCGTACTAATGTCAGAATCCAATAAATGCACTTCTATTACGTGCATTT
Organism: Lepidocyrtus lignorum; assembly: GCA_034696835.1. NCBI lineage: Eukaryota > Metazoa > Arthropoda > Collembola > Entomobryomorpha > Entomobryidae > Lepidocyrtus > Lepidocyrtus lignorum. The sequence goes on from JAQGAG010000446.1 coordinate 15,894, forward strand.
CCCCATACAAAAAAC
>JAQGAG010000447.1:0-15908 GCA_034696835.1 Lepidocyrtus lignorum
CTCCCCCAAACCACGTACCATTCAGAAATCCCTTACGGACTGGCCCAAAGGAATCCGTCCCTTCGCTCCAAACTTGGGAAAGGAATCGTCATCGACCAGAACATGCTTCAGACGACACCGGGTGGGACTACGTCTCAAAGGGGAGTCTCTCTCCAGGGGAAGCCGCCGATACCACCTGGAGAACAAGATCAAGTTCCACCTCAGGAGGATGAAAGGGATGTGAAAAACCCTAGCGGCGCACAAGGGGCTATTCTCAGGAAGAAAAAGACTAAACGACGTTCCACTGGTGTGGTTCAGTTCAACGCTGAGGTTAGTTACGTCTCATTTTTAATTGTGGTTTTGTACCCTCCAGGAGGGTCCCTTCTGATCCTTTCCAAAAAACATTCACGCTATGTCTAATAGTCATTTTTGTACTGGCTTCTTTCTAATACCTTTTCTCTGTTGTTTGGCAAAAATTGTAAGTGTTGTTTGTGGTCATTTATTCTGTGTAGGCCACTCCTTCGGAGCCACAGGACAGTGTTCCCAGTGATGGCGAGGTGAGAGCTAAAAGACATAAAAATGCTCTGTCATAATTTTTTTTACTACAAAATGCATGCATCACTACTCGCTTTCTGCTTTGCTTTCCGCCGTGTGCGTGGGCTTTTGCGGAGTCATCTGGTGGGATTTCGACTGGGTTAGGTTGCGTGTTCCGAACCACGCTGCTACACCCTTCCTCTCTGCCCCTTTCTCTGCATCTCTCTTTCGATTTCCGTCGCGTTGGCCGTTGGCCTACTCCAGTTATTTCGGAGTGCTCGGAAAGACTCTTCTTGGAAGGATAATGGTATGGTGATATGACGGCGATAGGGAAATGGGAATGATGACGATGAGTGATGCAGCCTGCTGTGCTGCTCCGCTTTTAGGAATAATTATCCCTTTCTCCTTGCCATCCTCTTTGACAATGCTGAAGTACGTTTTTATTGGTGTGCTGTGCTCCGAATATTTACTTTAAACTATTTAGTTCGAGATATGAGCACTCTTCTGCTTGCTTGTCCCCAGTATTGGAGGAGTGTTGGTTGTGGATGTTGAATAGAGGAGTGCTCAGTTGATGTTGAATTGTTCGAAACTGTAGCAGCAAGAGATATTTTGATCTGGACTGGCTCTGTGTTGTCGTTAGGTGGAGGTCAGTGTTCAGGTGAAATTTGTAGTTTATCAGTCAAATATGTGTGGGTGTATTTAGCCCAAACTATTAAAAAAAGATGCCACCGTTAGCAAATGGGAGTGAAAGGGTTCCGGGTTCCTTCTCTCCCTCAATAGGTAGTACGCTTAGGAATTGGTGGGAGCGGTTGTCCAAGTTCACTTGTGATGCCGTAATTTTGATAATTAGGTGCATTGGACCAGCGTAGATAAATTTAAACCCCTAGACATATGTATTGACTCATGTCGCGTGTCCTTGAAGTAGTCTCTGTCTGTGATATGGTGATGGTAGAGTGAGAAGACAAATTGAGGGAGATGTCTTCATATTATAGTGGTGGGGGTGGCTCCACGTCCAACTCAAATCTCAGCAGAAGTAATTCCGGCAGGAGTGGCACTTCAGGTGGGTACTATTCTGCTGCAGCATTGCCAACGTATTCCGGAGCTACTTCATATTCCCCTAGTGGTGGTGGGGTGTCGTATGGAAGTTCCACTGGAGGCAATAGCACAGCCAAATCTTCCTCGTTTTCTTCTTTATTTTCATCCTTACCACGCTCCTATGCATCCAAATCCAAGTCAAAGCCTGGAGGTGCTAGTGGAGGTAGTGGAAGTTCCTCGTCACTAACCAAGTCTCCCCACTCGTATTATTCGGGATCCTCGTTGGGAAACAAAGCGTCCATGGTGGGCATGGGTACCAGTTCCGTCTCTGGAGGTGGCTATATTTTAGGCCATTATACGCTTGCCCCTGTAGGTGGCAGCTCGTATCCAGTCAGTGGTAGGGAGCGGTTAGATTCCTATTCGGGTATGGGGGCTCACGGCCATCATTACTCCCCCATGTCCCATCTTTCGCATCAAAGATCCAGCTCGGTCTCTAGACCGTCGTCCTTGTATGATCTTACCAGTAGGTATGGAAATAGCAGAAGTAGAAGAGCTCCAAGCCCTCCGGAAAACCCAGTAGCGCATAGACACTCCCTTAACTTGTCATTCGGAAGGGGACGAAGCGGGGGTAAGGAAGCGACACCCACAAGTAGCAGTGGTGCTCATCATCATGGTTCATCTTCAACCTCCTCCCACTACCCTAATGTGATCACTAAGAGCAGCAACGATCGGGACGGTGGAGAATCAATCACTGGCAGATTTCACGTGGACTTTCCAAGGAATAATGACCGACGGCGGGGTAGCACGTCCAGTACCTTAAACCAACAAGCCGCTAGTCAAGCGGCGAGAGATAGGGAAAAGCAGCATCTTGCTTCGGCGGAGGAACGGTATAAAGGGACCAAGAGCAACTTGCTAAGCCTCCGAAAAAGACTTAGTTCTAGCCTGAGCTCGCTGGTAGTCTCCTTGGCGGGGAGTACGCCAAACCTTCTCGCAGGATCTACTCCCGGCACCATAATTAAAGGTGGTAATGGGGGCCAACAAGGCAACCATTACAGGGGCACTCATATATACGATAGTAAGGGAAGTAGTGTTACTGGGTGCTCGACGAGCAGTGAGTGTGATTATGGAGGAGAGGAGGAACATAGGGGGAGGGATGTAGAGGAATATGAAGATGACGGGGAAGAGGATGAAGATGATTATGAGGAGGACTATGAGGATCTCTCAGACTGTGTAAGAAGCGGTTCACCGAAAGGTGTTTGTGCTTAGGAGCTGGCTGGTTTCTCTTTTGCAAATAACACTGCTGACTTGCCTGATTTGCTTTACTTTTTGAAGTTTGCTTTCACCAATAATGAACTAAATATAGGGAAGATTGCAGGGCTTACTATGTAACTATAATGGAAATATTTTTTTTTGCTTTATTTTAGGTTGGTCGTGATGTTTCCAGTGACGTGGAGCAAGGACATGACTCTGGCAGAAGCGAAAATGGAGTGAGCCAGCGTATAAATTACAGAAAGGTACGTCTCTTAGCCGAAGAATTTAAAATTTGTAGAACTTTGTTACATAATATGGCGAGGATTTACGTTATTTAAACACTATTAATGTTTTTTATTATGATGTATGGTTTCAAAAATTACTAAACTGAACTTATTGTTACCGTTCGTAGCTTTACGAGGAAGTGCTGAAGGAGAACCAACTACTCAAGTCAAAGTTGTCAAGGGCTGAGGAAGACATTTCCGAGCTCAAGCTGAAACTAGAAAAGCTCTCCATGGTACAAGAAGATTTAAAAAACAATTTATGTATTGTTTTAATAGTTTTTGTAGTTGTTTCGACATGCATACGTATATTTAACCACACTTTATTTAAATTTACTTCTTACTTAGACACCGCGTATCACCTCCGATGACACGGAGAAGATGGAGAAACGGGCCCTAGAAAGAAAACTATCTGAAATGGAGGAGGAATTAAAGGTAAACCATATTCTTCTTCTTGATTTTCCCATGATTAATGAATTCTAGATTAGCCAGTTCAATGATAACGATATGTGATATCTGGGGCATCGTAAGACATAACGGATAGGCATTGGTTAGGGGGTTATTTGTTAGGGAACCGTTTTATCCATTCTCTTTTGGGATGTGTAGCTCATGCAGAGACTCAAGCTGGACAGTGAGAAGCTAAAAGCGGAGAATCGGGCTCTTACGAGAGTGGTCTCTAAACTAAGCGGCGCCAGCAACGGGGCTGTGGTGGGTAGCGGTGGTAGTATCGCCCACGTCGGTAACACTACTACGGCTTCTCCACCCAGCAATTCTCTGGGAGGAGGAACAATCACCAATACCTAACCCCTCCCCTTGACTAGGTTCCCTTCTCTAGTACAGTAGACTTGTAGAAAATTATTTTAAAAAATGACTGTCTGATGATAATAGTGATTAGCGTGAAGTGAATGCACATACATTTTCCACTCCAGATAATATTATAATATGATTAGGTTTACTAGAGTTAGCCATCATCACTCACAACTAGAATAGATTTTTAACGATAGCGAACAGATTTAGAGGTAGAGGTGAATCCATCTGGAAGACAGAAAAACAGAGCCCTTCTCACTTCCCCGAACACGAAGAGCGCCTGGCTGGACCATCCCATATTGCGCTCCAAACTCCTCTGCCGGGTAGAGGTACAGATTTTAACTGTGTCATTTTTCCGATGTGTTTGGAGGGAATTTCCAATTATAATTGGAGGTCCGCTCCAGCGTCCTGTTTTTCTTTTCCTATTGTGCGTGCGTTATATATAATATGTGTTGCCCTAATAAGCCCCCAACTAGATCTTAAATATTCCACACCCACAATATAAAACAGAAGGAGGAGGACTTATTGATTTTTGATTACATAACTCGTCTGAAATTAAGTTAGAACTAAACTTGAGCTAAAACTTTACTGAGCGAGAAAGAGGCTAATTAATCATTTAGCTTAAATTATTTTGAGTGATGATGATAGTGCATTTAGGTATAATAGCAAAGAGTAATTAATATCCTTGAAAGGATTCTGTTTGAAATTTTTGAGTGTGTGCTTGATAAATGTATCAGCCCATTTTCGTTCGCTAATGAAACTATTTTTAACTTGCAGGAGATTCGTCATCTACGAACAGAGAACCAAAAGCTGCGGGATGAAAATGGTGCGCTGATCCGTGTGATCAGCAAACTCTCCAAATGAGTGTAGAAAATCGCGTTCTTCCCAGGGCAACAGAACCCAGAAATAAAAGTAAAGAAAACGATCCCTCCATTTTTCAACTTTTCAACGTCCAGTATATATATGCACCAAAATAGCGTGCTCCACCTCTAATCACACACATACACAATTTTTTTAGCAAGAAAGAATTATTAAGTAAACAACATAATTATGCACACTTTTATTATAATTATTATTATTATACAGTTATGACTATGTATTTTAATTTTGTTTTGGAAGAAAATGATCAAGTTTTTGAATTTAATTTTGATTTGCGTAGTATTATCATGTCAGTTATTATATCTCTTATCAATATTATTACTACTTGTACTAGCGAACTAGTTATAATTATCTCTCTCAGTTAATTTTATCATTATTATAATTGTGCGTATAATGCATGATGATGATAATGAAGAAATTATAGCTTGCCTTATCAGTCCCGTTGTTATAGTTACATGTGGATATATACCTATTTAATGTAAGCCGGTAGTAATAACCAAATGGAAAGGGAACTTGATACCCCTTTCAGCTTGCAATAATCGTAATCGCTTTGAAAAAAATGTTGGTGTTTTAAAATTTGGACAAGTTTAACCTTGACTGAAACAAAAAAAGAATGACTGGGAAATGATACGGAATGAAAGAGTGAAAGTGTGTGGGTGTGCATGAGATGATATGATGATAATGGGTGGTGAGCTATCGGTGAAAAGCAAGAGGTTTTCGAACGAGCAAGCAAATCACTGTCATAAAGAATAATATCGTGTAATGTTTTAATAAAAAACCGGATAAAAATATATATACGCCAGCTTTTAACGTAAAAAATTAAAAATTAAATTGTTGGAGTGAATTTTATTTATTTACATACAAAATAAATACAGAAAGTTCATGGTCAGTCATGGAGAAATAAATTAATTGTTTTGTTTCAATTTTGAAGTGACTACAAGTAAAGCTCATTTATGGTCCATTTAAGTAGTATTTTTTATAATCCCCGACCTTACTTTACCTACGGAATATCTTCTTTCCCAAAATTTTTTTGAACATTAAAAAAATCATTTTTACACTTTACATTAAATAAATAATTTGTAATAATATCAAACGGGATAATGTTATAACTCCTTTCCCCTTCACTTCTTGCTAAGATCTAGCGTTTCACTTCCCCCGGAAGAGCTCCGTATAAGCATATCATTGAGCTGGAAAAGGCTGGATAGGCGTGAGCCTATGAGACCTTCCAGGGCAAATGGACCTTCCTCTTTCCGGGAGGTTGGTGCACTGCTGCGAGTTTCTTCTTGTGGGGTGGGAGACGGCCCCACATCCATTTCGGAATGAGAATCAGACCTGTTGTCATGCTGCTCGGACTTGAGATACCGGCTGAGACTTTCGCGGAGGTCAGACGTCAATGGGAAAAATGGGGTGCTGGAGGAAGAGATTCCTTTCTTGGAGTAAAATGAGGAGGTTGATGAGGATGATTGAGGGAAAGATCTTGCGCTGGGAACGGCATCAGAACTGTTTTCTGGGCTGGATTTGGGTTGAGAGAGTGGGCTGGTAACTTCCTTCCGCTTTGGGCGGCGAAGAAGATGTCGCTGTGAAAAAAAGTCAAGATGTTTTAATTCAAACAATTTTCTTGAACTTTATTATTTATATAGCAACTTTTAAACGGACTCTGGCTTACCTCTTTAACCTTGTACTCAAGAGTTGAGTGGGGAACTCCAAAGAAACTGCCAGCTCGGTGGACACTCATCTCACCGTTCTGCACAGCCCGGACTGCCTTGACTAAGGCCTCCCTGTCGTAGTTTCTATACTTTCCCCGCTTTGGCCGACTCTTCTTCCCAGCCAAATCCAGAGAATTTGAACCATCATCGCTGTTTTGTTGGTGAAGGTGATGAGGAGGAGGATGATGGTGACGCTGATTTGAGGAGGAAGACTGACCGTCCCTCTGTTGCTGCTGGTGATGATGATGCTGATTGAGAAGATGGCTCTTCCAGTCTGCATGGCTAAGCAAGCTAAGCGGTTCATTGGTGTCTGCCGAAGGGGATGTTCCCTCCATTTCCATTCCCATTTGGTTCTGGTAAGAGGAATGGTGAATCGGATGTGTTCTCTGAGCTTGAGCATGATGTTTCGAGATCAATTCACTGAGACTAGATTTCCCCCGGATGAGTTTTGGAGGACCAGGCTTGTCATCATCTCTCCCCCCATTGTTCACAGGGTAGAGTGTGGGTGGCTCACGTATGAATGTTGGTCGTCGTTCTTCCTCACCATCATCTGACCCCTGAAATCGGGAAGCTGTTCTTGTCTGCTGTTGAAGGTAGCTGGAAGCGTTGAGACCTTGGAGATATGATAACTTTCCCAGAAGACCTCCACTTGATGCAGGTCCCGCTTCTTTGGTCTGAATGTTGTTATTGTGATTGACGCTATTGTTGTTGTTGTTATGGTGTGGCCCATTGGGAGTCGGGAATAAACGACCGCGGTCCTTGCCAAGCTTGTAAACTTTGTTCCGGAGAGTGGATCGCGGTATCCCATAAATAACTGCAGCTCTTCTCGTTCCCAGCTTTCCGCTTTGTATATCATGCAGCGCTGCCTGTAGCTCATGGGCCGTGTACCCTTTGGAGGAACGAGGATTCGAGCGAAAGACTTTGCTCGTCTGCTCATCCATAAGAAAGGGGGATTGAACGTCTTGTGTGTCACCCGCCAAAACCCCGCTGTACTCGCCAGCGCGTCGAAACGCCAGTTTATTTCCTAATGTATCTTCTCGTTTTCTGCTGCTGGTCAAGTCTAGAGGCTGGTCGTCCAGCTCGGTATCTATGGCTGTAGAAGAAGGACTATGTTGGGCTGCCCTCCATGCAGTAGAGTTTGATTGAGAACTACCCGCCCCATTTCCAGACATTTTGCTCAGGATTTCGGAAAGTTGGATGCCTTGCTGAAGAGCATTTTCGTTTGGCACAACCATCTGTGTACCCTATTAAAAAAATAGTGTTAAAAGAGTAATTCGAAATGCTAAATTGAACGCCACAATTCCATCATCAATGTCCATGAAACTGTACCTGGCTTTGAAGTTGCTGTCGGAGAGATTCCAGAAGAAGGAGAGAGTTAAGTCTGGAAGTTGACGGGGGAGAACCCCTGTGTCCCCCTTCACTGCTACCCCCTTCATCTTCATCCCCATCAATATCTTCATCGTTCTGATCCATTTCATCCACTTGTGGGTTCTGTAATGGATTGACCCCTGGTCCCGCTCCGTCCTGCTCACCCGGTCCACCAAATGCACGGTTGAGAAAATACCAGTATGGCAGGATTTGAAAGAGATTATCTACCAATGCCCCTCCCTCTCCTGTTTTTTCCTCCCCTGTAGCTCCATCAGACGGGGCAGGACTGTCCATGGGTTCAGTGTCGACTGGGATTCCGCCGTGCTGTGGAGAATTCGGTGTTGATCCGGAACCACGCTCCATTTCCTTTTCCTCCATTTCTTCCCTTTCTTTATCTATCTCTCCCTCTTCCATGATATTCCCATTCTCGCCATCTTCTTCTACTGACCCGTGTGGACTCTTAGCTTGCTCCTCCACCGTCTCCTCCAATTTTTCTTCTTCCTGGCTTACTTGCTCTGGAGGGGACTCCGCAGGCACTGGGCGCGACTCAAGGTCCTTTTCGACCTCATCAAGGTCTTCTTCTTCTTCCTCCTCATCATCATCCTCATCCTCCTGTCCAGCTGTATAACTTGCACGGGTGGGAGTGCTTCCTTTACGACTTCTACCACAGGATTGTTGTTCTGGGGGAGGAGGAGTTTTCTCCGGCTCGAAGTCCTGTGGAGCCTGTTCCTCCGTGGAGCTACTCCCATCATATAACTTCTCCCACTTTGCATCCCCCACTATATGCTTCCCAATATTCTCCAATCCTGTCAATATCATAAAAAAATAAATTCTTTTACAAGCGACCGCCTTTTACTTTCCAAAACTTTCACCTTCATCCAGCATCCTCATAACCAAGCAATTCTCACACCGCTCAACTAAGACTTTTTGGACAGAGGCAAAAAGAAGTTTGCATAGCTCATCACGAGCACACCTCATGCACCCAACGTAGCTCATTTCTCACAGCAACAAGGCATTTAAGCTTTGTCCACGGCCTCTCACATTTCGCTTTATCGGCGATCTCACTCTTACTCAACCTTATTACAGCTTACCAAGACAAACGAGAAGTTTGCGCGACCACCTTCCCAAATCCTTCCGAATTCTCAATTTCATGTGCTCAGTCAACTCAAGCCCATTCCTATTCCCACTGGTCATCTCCATCCAGCTATTGCAGCACATGAAGAAACTTTCACCCGCCTCACTTGCTAATTTAGATTATTTACTATTTCCAAAAAAATCTATTATGCCACAATACAAGTGGCCACTTAGGTATATTCCAAAATCAAGAGAAAGCAAAAACCTTTGAAGAATTTCCCCCTTCGTCGATCTGAGAGAAACGACCTATTTCACTTGCTGGCTGTCTCGGAGCGAATAAAGCGAGTTTCCCCTGAGATTGCTGGAGACAAGGGAGCAGAGAGAGAGAGAGTGGCCACCTTGTCCAGCAGCTGGATGAAACTGTTCTCCTTCCAGTTTGCAGCCTGTTGCTGCCTTCCCAAAAAAAAGCTTCCAATCTTTCTCTCCGTTATACCGAAAGCTACTTATGTATATGCTGATAGAGTGATGTTCGTGGTGGATGTACGGAACAGTTCCAAGATCACATCACATTATCATCCCACATCCCAGCATTAACGAGATTGGGAGTGGGTGCATGCACAGCTTCCAACCAGCCTTTCCCCTTCATCTCCTTACCAGTTGGATAACCCTTTACAATATCGACCAGGAGGAGAGAGCTCCAAGGAAACGGTGGAGCTCCACGCTCCCCCAAAGAATTCCTTTTATTACGGGCCCCTTCACTCCCATTCCGGAGAAGAGGGAAAGGATTAGAAGCGTGGAGAAAACAAAATACTTCACAAGAAATCCCAACCAATTTCCAACCTCCGACTGAGAAAAAAATATGAAAGTGAAGAGGCCATTACATCTTTCTTTATTAAAGAGGACAAAATGCTGTTATTTTCGGGAGATTGAGATGATTTGATACATGATAATATGACTAAATGTAACGAAGAGCATTTGTTCAGAGCGTGATTTACTGGGATATACATAACTGGTGAAGAGCGACAGCGAGAGTGAGTGAGCTTGATTTGATCAGGAATGATATTTTTTTCGTGGATTTTGGACAAGCACGTTTCTCTCACAGAGTTGACCATGATCATGGGCTAGGTCTGTGACTGTGGGACAGTGACAGGTTTGTGCCATTCCAACTTCCAATCCAACCTCTCTTATCATTTCACCAAATCTAATTTAAGTTGAAAGAATTATATATATAATTTTTTGGAAGGAAAACATTTGTATCATGCACTGCATCATGTACAAGTGTGAGGTGACCTGGTGCATAGGGAAACACACGCACTGGAACACGCAGAAACGCATTATTGTAGTTTTATGACGAGTTGTATAATAGCTTGGGGCACTCTGAGACAACTCCAAATTATCAGTGTAAACTAATGAAACTAGGTAATTAAATTAATTAACTAAACTAATTAAATAATTTAGAATGCAGATTATATCATGCAGGTTGGTCATTTTGGGGCATTATGCGTCATATTTGTTATGAATTATTTTTTCACAGGCTCGAAAATATTTTATTTGTATTTTAAAGAGTTTGGCGAAGTGCTGTCTAATTATAAGATAATTTCACGAGTGTTGGAGCATGTGCTAGTTTACTTTTTGGACTGCTCAGCTTCTATTTTCTGCGTGAGTTTTGAATGTGAACAAGATGGGTGTAGGCTGGTGCTGGATGATGGAAATGTAAACTGGTGAAGGTCGTACGTAGATTGAGAATAACAGTCACTTTATGTATTTTTTTTGCGTAGTTGTCCAAGTAGAAATTTTGATTTAAGTGTGTGTCCTCATCTATAAAATGACATGACTTTTGACCTCAATTCAATTCTAATGGAATCTCACAGCGTTATTTTTCCTAGATGTTATGAGGAATGAATGCGCTTGGTGGAATGGTGGTGAAGTATAATAAAACATTTTTTCATACTTCCTAAAAACGAAAATATAATTTGGCTAAAGCTTACCCATTGAGGACGCCAGCTTGACAGATTTATCAGGATTATTGATCCTTTCCAAAAAATAAAAAGATGACTTCCTTCCTCACTTGCTAAACTAATTCGTTTTCCACAATTATGTCCTTCCGGATAGGTTTGTCATCACAATCCATTTCATGGTTAGTTAATTGAAACTGACACTTTATTTGACAAACATTTTAATTAATTACAGTAATTACAGTTAGAGTAAGTCACAAACACAATATTTAACATTGGACACTATTATAGTGTTATTTCAGAAGTAGTTAAGCAGTTCCGCTTTATAATTACGCTTTGTACTGGAAATGAAATTCGAGTGGTGAAATGAGTTGTGTTGAGCAAATGGATTTGAGCAAACTGATTTCACTTTGGGAGGAGGCCCTTGACTAGACCCTATGTTTTCTCTTGAACTGATCCTGCTTTAATTGAACATGAATGTAAATTTGTGCACGGCTCCAAGAGGCACTGTTGCAGGTAGCGAGGTTAGGATCGGACTGAGGAGCTGAGTCCACTCCGACAATCTTCGACCTGTTCAGTTTTCTTCTCACGATAAGAATAAATGATGATGACGATGAGCAAAGTCAGTTATTGTGAGAATGAGTTCGGCTCAGGTGGTGGAAAATAATCCTTTCCTCCACCCCCAACATTCTTAAAGTATTCGAGCTAACTTCTGGGTCAAGAACTGTACTAGCCTCAACTTATAATAATCCCTCCACCTCAGTCCAAAAACTTAGATTTTCGCACGGGGTTCTTGACCTGACAAGTTTGGAAGCTTCGGGTGGTCACTTGTCAAATAAGCAGTGTTAGGAAGTTTGTCGGTGGCTCCGATCCGAGACTCCTAATTTAACAGGTTGAGGAACCAGTTAGCCCTGTCCTGATGGGAAACTCTGAAATAATTTTTTTCGGGGGATGAGTATCGGGGAACTTTTGTGGCTGTCCACCTCCCTCTTCCCTGCCTCCCACTTTATTTTTGCGCAAAATAAATGGCAATTTATCAACAGCCAAACATGATATGATGTGATTTAATCTTATTTTCTTGTCTTTTTGCGCTGCTCCCTCTCGCCTTTTTCACATTTCATTAAAACCGGATTAAATGTCTTTTTTTCACATTCTCATCCCCTTTATTTCATCCGGTCACACGCGAAAAATTAAGTTTATTTGAGCGAGGAGCAGGAACTTGGCCCGTTACAAATGCATATATTTTTGTTGGGCAGCAAGATCCCATCCGCTCCCAAAGAGCGAGCTTTTTCACACCAACTAAAAAACAAGACTTTTATCTTACCTTGTTTAAAACAGTGAGACTCACCTCTATTTATTCTTATGGGAATAAAAGCAAGTTGCCGAAAAAATTAGAGAAATGGCCCATTTCCGGTTCTCCAAAAAAGAGTTTTTTTTACAAATTAAATGAGAGTATTTAATTAGGTTTCTATTCAATGCAGAAAGGTTAAAGTTGGTGAAATAAAATGTTTGAGAAAGAGGCTCAAAGTTGAAGATAACAAAAGCTAGTTCACAAAGCAATGAAAAAAACGTTAAAAAATGTTTGTGACTATTTTCCTTTTGGTAAGATATGTAATCTTCCTCTCTCACCCATTTCATTTCACAATAGATATAATGCTCGACATGATTTTAAATGCCTCCAACAAGCCTTTTAAAACGAGGTATGAAAATGTGCTTGTTTCATTTGTAGTAGTTTTTTTGCTGAAAATTGCCAATTTTCCCACATTCCCTGGGTGAGTATATCCGGGCATTTGTTGCCCTTGATCAGATAACGCTTAGGAGAATGCTGTTGATAAAATGCTGAATGTTGTTTGCTCCTCGTATATGCTTCGGAGGAAATGAGCTGAAAACAAGACGAGAATCGCTGAGAAAATATTTTTGACCACTTGCTCGGGCTCTCGCCTCCAAATCCATTTCAACATCCAAAAAATGGTATTTTTGCCAGTCAAAAAACATAATTTTTTCCCACAACAAATAATATTGACGAGAAGGGGGAAAAGATGTTGGGCCGGTTTTTTCGCTCTCTTCCTATTTCCTTTACTCCCACGTCATCCTAAAAAATTCCAAATTCTGGTTCTCCTTATCTCCAAGATTTAGTTCCCAAAAAGTGCTTCGCCTTCGACCAAAATCTTCCCATCATCTTCGAATGGGGCGAAGTGGGATGGGTTGGAAGTTGGTCGTTTCAACATCATCATCGTTTTAGTCTGTCGAAATATTTTATGCTGGCTTGTTCAAAGATGAGAAAATGCAAACATGGCGGCTTCCTCCACTCTCAGCTTTTATTTTGATTGTTGATTTCGGACGTGCTCTGTACAATTTGTGAGAAATTTTATTTTTGCCAGGAAGCCCCATATCAAAGCTCGATAAAAACCCTGAGAGCTTGCCTCTTTCTGCCTATGGGGCTGGGAGCAATAAAGTCAAAGTGCTTATCCCCAAATGGGGACGGTCTTAACGTTAAGCCTTAAAGATAAATAAAGTAGTGTAGGTAGTCCCGTGTGTAATTTTATTTTAACAAGTTTCAAAAAATGTAAATTGTGAAGTGACGGTATTTTTTTATGAGGCCTTTGTCATCATCATCATTACGATCGGCTTCCGCCTCAAAACCAGACTTTTAAGAAGTTGACGGTATATTCATATGATAGTCTGATGGGCTCCCATGTCCTCCTCTCCTTCCCATTTTTTTGATAATGAATAACAATAAAGGTGGGTGGTTGGTCTCATGAGGTTGAGGGATCATCCGCTCTGTGCTCCTTTTTGCTAAAGGAGTGCAAAAACAACTTGTCTTGTTTACGGGTTCCCATTCGAGCAACTTCACTTCCGGTCCGATTTCTTACTCAATTTCTCATCGTCATATGAACTCCCCAGACCTATTCTATACCTTCAGATTTGACAGGGGAGAGAAGAGAGCAATAGCAAAAATAAGGATTTTATGCCTATCAATGAATTTCATCTTTTATAATCCCTCATCCACCAATCCAATTTGCATTAAAACGCAACACTCTCCGTCACTGCATTATTGTTATTATATTATTGCACTGCCAATTTGAGGCTCAAATAAAATACAGGAAAAGGCACGCTCCCATTTTTCCCATCATATCTTTCAAAAGACAAAAAAAAACATCCATTTTGATTACTCTTCTCTGCTCAGAGGCATTTTTGTTAAGTGTGAGTGCTCCCATGTCACATTTACAAATATGTTTTCTAATGAAAAATATAGAATTCAAGTTGGCTGGTTTCTAAAATAAAATTTATTTTCGCAGAGTTGGATTCGGCGAGGAAAAAGGCACTAGTAAAGGGTGTTATTTTTGCTATCAGGAAGAAGAATGGGAGGAAGCTTAAAATTTTTCATTGATTTTTTCCTTCTAAAAAAGGTTTTTACCGTTTCCTTCATTGCCACTGTCATCCTCTTCATACAAACTTAATATGCTTTATGTAAGGCGCCACCAAAGTACCTTTTCAGCTCAGAGCTAATTACAATCGTACCATTTTAATCAGATTTTGAGGTGGAGGCGGAAAACGGTAAGTGTACCTAGTATGTTAGACGGTTTATGTATTTTTAAAATGGGGGACATCTACTAAGGCTATCTCCCTTCGCTAATCAGAACCGCTAACTATGTTTTTCTCTCTCCTAATAATAAATAGTCAATTAAATTATGTGGGAACATTGTAACTCTGCGCCACTACAAAAATAGATAGACAACAAGAGCGAAAAATGTACCCAATCCATTTAAAGCTCCTTGTTCGGCTGAGTTGTTAGAGGCTTGATACTGGTTTTGAATTGACTGTGCCACATTTCATTAGAGGAGCGATCAGAATTATTTATTTTATTAGTTTAAAACAGAATTCACGTTCGCAAAAGCATCACATTCCTTGAAATGAAGAACTGAGCTGTGTGTGAGAGCGAGAGACATTTCCGGTGAGAGCTAGGATTGAAAATCACGAAGTGAAGGAACAAGAATTTATAACTGATTATTTTGCATTGATATCGGCTAAAAATAAATAGAAATTTGTGGTAAAGTAAAATGTAGAGCTTGACGGAAGTCACTATTTTTACAGGTTGAAAATGTTGAGAAATTGTCGTTTTTTACTTGACAGTCTCAATTTGCCCCGGTGGTTTTGAGCTTTAACCTGAAATTCTGATTAAGTACATTATGTATTAGGCTACCTACTTGCTTATATAAGAGTATGGCGAATGTGTAAAGTATGAGAAGCAAATTATACTCCTCGTAGACTTCATCATTCAGTTAACTAGCAATATAATGCACTGCATGTAATAATGTGGATTTACCATTACTGTTGCTCTTGTCCATGGTGTGGGATGATACAGTATTAAGTTACATTGCGTGGGTCATTTTTGTCACAGATATAAATTTTGTGATTTCTGCTATAAGATTCGCTGGGCTAAAAAGACTACCGTTAACTAATATGCCCAAATGTAAGCAAAAATGTAATCTGGATAATAAATCTACAAAAATGTCTGTCTGTTGGAGTGAAATATAAAATCACAAATCCATTGTACTCGGAGGAAAATAATAATTTTAAATTGATGGGTTTGGTAGCCATGGTTGGCATAATGATAAGCTAAATGAAAATCTATATTATGTGCGTTGTATGCAATGCGTTGGTTCTGGAGTTATAAGAACGAATTTCTTAGTTTTACAAAGTAATTAGTTGGACACGAGAGGAGGATAGAAGCAGCCCTGTTCATTCATCGGAAATTTTTAGGTTCTTGAGTTGGATCAAGAATTAAGTCCTACCTTATCTAAATCTAAATTTGGAAGTAAAATGTATTTGAATGTTAGGTAATACAGTGAGTACAAAATTATAGATAGAAAATATGATTGATTTTATCACAGTTGAAAGATCATCCTATAAGTTATTCAACGGACTGTGATTTTAGTGTACAAAATTGCAAAACAAATGCATCAGCATTAAATCGTAACGTCATAAACATTTATCAACTCTCCGAATGCCAATGCCTGGTTACCCGGTCGACCCCA
>JAQGAG010000448.1:0-15899 GCA_034696835.1 Lepidocyrtus lignorum
AACAGATAACATTTTACAATGGTGGTGGGGACGGTCGACGGTCGACGGTCGAGGGAGAATATATGATGACGAGAAAATAGAAACAGAACCTGCTTGTGTAATAATATTATTATTATTATTCATGCTGATGCAACCGCCACCCCCACCGCACAAAAACATTAGCAAAGTTGAGGGAAAAACCCACCTTTAGGATGAACGCGAGGTCATCGTAATCATAACCGTCAAGTTCACGACTACTGCTCCAAACCCGTCAACTACACCCTAAAACTTTAGCAAGGAAGGAATCCTTTTTTAATGTCACACACTTGGAATGTGATACGCGAACACAATCCAATGATGTACGGAAAGGGGGAGGAAAAAGTTATTTATTTTTAAATGTCAAATGGTCGGGAAATGATGATGAAGAAAGAGCATTTAACTAACAATACAAGTCACATTTCAGCGTAACCATTTCCCCAAAGATATTTCTCTTCAGTGGAGAACGAAATGAGGATAAACAAATATAGACTCGGGATTATCTACGATAACATCCACAAAAACAAACATCATATCATTAACCTCCTCCTACCCGTTTTAAGCCCACGTTAAGGTAATAAACATGTCTAATCTTATTTGTTTTTAGGGGGGCTTATATGCATTTCAGTGGAGATGCAGGTGGGTTCCACATCATCATAACTTTTCATCAGATAAATCTCGGCCCACCTATCCTCCATTTTGAACTTTTCACAGCTCCACGTCATCGAACTGACGAGGATGTCGGAGGGGATTTGGACTTGGGATAGCTTTATGATATCAGGAAAACAAAAGCTTGATAAATGCTCGCTGCTCATTTATGAAGATTCAAAAAACGAAAGGTTTTTATTACCTGTTGGTCATTAGGTGTCCATATGCCGCATGTGATTGTCGCATCGTCGACTACGAAATTCAACAACGTCGACTAGTACCATTGCCCAGTTACTGATCACACCACAACGAAATTATCATTGAAGAAACCAAACAAATACAATCAAGTTTTACGAGCTCGTACAAAAGCTGGAATATGATTTCAAGTGAAAGTGGAATTCTGTTCTATGAAGAATCGGAGAAAGAGTAAATCTTATTATTTTCAGGGAGAACTGGAAAGGATTATCAGATCCCATAATCACATCCCTCATCATATTTCAATGCCTTTTCCTTCCTCGTACATAGTAAAATCCTTTTGAGACAGAAGAGTAGAAACATGTTTTCCTTAGAAAATTATTTTATCATGGAGTGGCAGTCCAAGAATACAGATCAATTGTCTATTGTCCACCAACATCTTCATTTTGCAATTTGTCTATTACTTTTACAAACACTTTTTTTTTCATTGTTTGTAGTTTGGCGAAGTTAATCTGGTGTTGACGTTTTTTTTCAGTTTTGCTTCGTTCTTTGTATAATCGTGATAATGATTTAAATTTTAATTTCAATTTTAAACTGCATCTTCAGCTTTGTCACAATGGTTTGTGGATTGTGCTTTTAAGAGATGAGATCTCTCACTATTCTTTGCCGACACCTTATGTTAAATTTTAATTTTGTAAATTTGTAGTGTAATCACATAAATTCATATATATGTTCGTATAACATCACGATCACGATAAAAACAATTTGAACTTGGTCTGATTTATAAAATGCCATGAAAAATGTTTTTTGTTTTTGTTTGGAAGGACCTTTGGTTTTATTGTTGGTTTTGAAAAATGTAATTTTTTAAACGTGACATATTTGTATGAAAATCATATATATGGGAAATTTTTTATGCATAAAAATGCACTACGATCTGATTTAAAAGCAATTTAAGCTTAAATAAATTGATAAATTTGGAGATAAAGGGGTTTCAACATGGGCACCTGGACTTATTATCAAATCATGTCATCTTTATTAACTTGTGACCTTTAGGTTAAACGCAAGTTATTAAAAACGTACAGGCAGTCTGTCCGAGAGCACGATAGCGTCCGCATATTTTATATTTTTTAAAATTTTCTCTTTGTCAATAGGAAGTTTGTCAAATGTTAGAAATCAAGTTCGTGAACCAGTACCACCGACCCATACTGACTTTGAAAAAAAGCCAAAAAGTGACCCAACCCGGTCCAAATTTTAATGCAAAATACTAGTTTTTCGAACATTTAAAGAAATATTCGTGTTTTCCGTTTTTGGGTAAATTGCAACATAATTAAATGTCATAAGGGTCAAACTAAAACGTTGTAGCATAAAGGGTGACTTAAGCAATCTCTTTTCATATATCCGTGGCAAAACACATATGATGTTAGATTGTAATTGTTTCGTACAAGCTAGACAAAGATTGTTAGCAGTAATCTATCTATTGTACTTGTTTTGAACAAATGACTTTAAAATTCCATTGACGTTGATACATACAACAACAACAAGATACCTAGTATATTAAATGGTTTTTCCTTCATGTTAATGTATATGGCGTAAAATATTATAATTTGGAAGATGAAATGGGTCGTCTTTTCCAAATGAAGCATTTGTAGATATAAAAAACAGTGAAAGGAATAAAATAACACAAGGATCTATCTTGAAAAAGACACAAAGCAAAATGGAAGGGTACACTACGACACAGTATTGTCAATCGCAATTCACACATCCCAATCATTGTAACGCACGACGCTTACGATTATAAATAAATAAATCTATGCTACACTGCTTACAGCTTCGTAATAAGCCCGATCCATCCTACAAGACCAACACTAACAACATGTTTATACACTTCCTCCATTGACCTTGTTACCTACTCAATCTCAAGCATGTAAATCGGAAAGCTAATACTTCCTGCGAATAACAACCCAAGAGGGTTACATTACATTTTCCATGGCATTTTACATGTACACGGCTTTCATAAATTAAACAAACCTAACCTAACCTGCGATAGTCTGCGATAGTAGTACTAGTAAAACGGGAGACGCCCATAATGACAGACGGGCAAAGCGACACCCACTCAAAACATTTCAAAATTAAAAATTCAAAAACTCCAAAAGGTGCCCATAATGACACCCGATAAGTTTTGTTCAAAAATCAAATGTATACTGAATAGGATATGCATGTTAAAATTGTAGTTATCATAATAATCTACATATATACTACCTTATTTCGGACTACTCGGACCTTCCGTTTTCGAGCGACATATCATTCATCTCCAAGTAGGAGGGGTCCCGTTAATAGGATTATACCGGAGTTTTTCTTGTGTTATCATCAACATTTTCCGTTATAGTAGCAATTGTTGGAATTGTTATGAATTTCAAGTTGTTGCATGTATCCTGAAAAGGTCTACAGTACAAACTTTAACAGGAACAACAATGAGGATGCAAAGGGATTAACCAAGTGACAGACTTGAGCGCTTTCGTTTGCTGAGTAGCATTTCTTTTTTAAAGTTAATCAATGCAGATGCATGTTCACCTGGGTCGAAAATAAAGCTTTAAAACTTCTTATCATATAGAATATACTTGACATTCAAAGCCCTAACAAAGCAGGAATACCACTGTCTTCCTTTCTTAAAAAAATTCTGTTGCTTTTTTTAAAATCTTGCATGGCACATGTGTAAGCAAATTGTATGGTCGCGAGCAATGTAAATGTCAAGCTCCTAATAATTTAATGGCTTTATGTACAATCGATATATATTGACAATGACTATGGATGATCCTTCATTTCCATCTCCTCATTTGGAAGAAATAACACTAACAAGATTGGAGATTTTGTACTTACTTGCCTTTTAAACCATTTACATCACAGTTGATAAACATATACAAATGTAGTTAAACTCGCAAGTGCTATAGTACTGACTGACATCCCATTTATAAATTTGTAAACAAAAAGCAAACTCTTTAATGTTAAAGTAAATATGAAATTTTTTTATTGCAAATGCTTCATAAAGATTTTGAGTAAACCATCTCCAGTGATTGGATGAGACCTCCCAAAACATTATTTTCCATAAATTAAATAAGGCCGGGTGTTGGCTTACAAAAAATTAATTTTATCCATTGCTACATGACTCTAATAATTAATATCTCTGTAATTATTCATCGGATAGATATGAAAATGGTTTAATTGGAATTCGAATGCATTTTTACACAATAATAAATGCCCAAATTATTTTTTAAACATTTTCATATCTCACAAAAATACCATTTTCCTTAAAATTAGATTAAGGCCGGGTGTTAGCTTATAGCTATTTGACGTTATCCCTTGCTGCATGACTTGACTAACGTTATCTCCAAAACTATTCATCAGACTAATTTGGAAATGGTTTCATTCGAATTGCCATGCACTTTTACACATTTTGATATGTTCATTTGATTAAAAAAAAAATACGATACCCAACATATATACCATTTCCCTACAGTTAGATTAGGGCCGGGTGGTAGTACAAAGTACAATACACTGGACTATGTCATTTCCTACTTTGGAAATTTATATCTCCAAAACTACAAATCCTAGAAATTTCAAATTAAGTTCATTGGAATCTTTTTGCAATTTTGCATTTATTCCTATGCCCGAATAATTTTTAAAAAAATTCCATCACATTGAAAAGTCAATTTGAAAAAAATGTATTTAAGCAAAGGTGCCACATTTTTGAACAAAAAAAAATAATTGCACGACAGCTCTACCCATATATTTAATTATGTTGACGGAAGGACAATATCTCACCACTGCGTGAAGATACCTTAAGACTCTACGACAAACCTTCAGCTTTTACATTTTTTTTTCAATGTAGTCAATAGTACTGTCGTTATGTGTCATGCCTTTAACGTTGGCTTTAACGCTATTTGACGTTATCCATTGCTGCATGACTTTAGAAATTGTTATCTCCAAAACTACAAGCCCTATATATTTCAAAATCAGTTTTTAGGAATGGCCATACGATTCTACACATTTTGATATGTTCTTTTTATTTTTAAAAAATTTCAATATCCAACAAAAATGCCATTTTCCTACAGTTAGATTAAGGCCGGGTGTTGGTAACTTTATCTCTTGCTGCATGACTTTAAAAAATTTATATCTCCAAAACTACAAGTCCTAGAAATTTCAAAGTAAGTTCATTGGAATCTTCATGCAACTTTGCATTTTTATAAATGCCCAAATAATTTTTTAAACTTTTCCATCCCATTGAAAAGTCAAGTTGAAAAAAATGTAATTAAGCAAAGGTGCCAAGTTGTTGAAAAACTATTTTTTTAGATCAATTTTTTTGTTTGCTTAAAGCATAATGACTTGAATATTTACTAAATTGTTTGGATAACTAGTAGTATGACCAATATATATGCATGCATATTATGCCACTTTTATGATATTATTATTATAGCACAGGAATTAAACTATTCGGATAAATAAAAAATGAGCAAGGACAGCAAAATTTATTTAGCTGCTTGTGTAACAATCCAATCATGTTACATTTGCTTTAATCTTCATAATAATAGTAGTAACAAGCGTAATACGGTACATAATAATGACATAAGAATACAACAAAGTTACTTTTTGAAATTATCAGGTCATATACATTATCATAATCATAATTATTATATTATTTTTTGTTTCCTTTATCCTTCTTATTTTGCTTGGACCTTTTCTTGACATTTTCTGATGTCTTCTCCTTCTCATTTCCTGCTCCTCCTCCTCCTATCTCATTTTCATCATTCGAATCTTGCTCCCTTTGACTCCTCCTATTTCGTCGGGGTTGGATTTTTAACATGTTTGAAATCAATGCTTTCTTTTTTCTTTGTGGTGTATTAGAAGGACTTTTTGTCGCGACACTCTGCTGCTCTTCCTTCTCCTCCAACACATGTTCATCCGCTGTCGCGTCATCATTACCATCCCCGGCATCTAGTGCAACAAGATGACGACGACTTTGTTTTTTTCTTTGCACGATAGGAGGATTAGCTTTAGGTGCTGATGTTTTCTTGCCAACAATGGGCTTGGACTTTTTTGTAGGTTTCTTAGATGATGACAACGATGATACTGACGATAATGATTTTTTCGTGGGCTTTTTCCTTACTGTTTTTGTAGGTTCTTCATCAAATTGGCATAGTTGCGCATATGGAATTTTCTTTGCCTTGTCACGTGCTTTCTTTGCTTCTTCCCTTTCACGTGCTCTCTCTTGTGGCGTTTTTGGCTGCAATCTCTTTGGCAAGACATAGACCCTCGTGAATCCTCCACCATCATCCGAAGACTCGGATCCAGTATGAGTTAAGGGTTCAAACATCCACATCTTTTCTTTTACAAATCTCCATCGCATTCGCTTCTCTCTGTTACATTTTTTGATGTCGAAATGCCTATTGTATTCCGCACGCCTTCCATAGAGGGTATCACATACCCGACACTCAAAATTATCTGGTTCTTCACCTTTACGAGCATGTTTTTTTAGGAGATGTCGTTTCAAATCATCTTTCGTTTTATAAGACCTATATGGGTAAATAAAAAACAAATTATTAAAAAATAGAAAGGATAATTTCAAATAACATCAGTTCCTCACCAATGCAGTACCTACAAAAATATATATTTTTAAAACATTTTATTATTATTTTTTAAATTGAATCTTCTTACTTGGCTTCTTCTGGTTTGCACTGTTCACACTTGAAACTTCCAACTAAAACGTGCACCTTCAAATTATGCCGTTTATGGGCTTTTGTGCTGGTCAACCACACTACTTTATTTTTCTCTAAACACGGAGGGCAACGCCATGCTGCGTTCTTACGCCTACCCATTGTGTTTGGCTCACGTGGAACTAGCCTCCTCTCAACTACCCTTCTCTTTCTCTTGTTTTTAGCGTCACCAGGTATGCAAACTTCAGCAAGTTCCCTATCCAAAGCTTTTTGTTCTTCTGATCTTTTTCGGGCATATTTTTGGAGTTCTGTAGTATCCCACTCGTAACCGTCATCCTCATCATCCTCATCATCCTCATCATCTGCATCCTCATCCACATCTTCATTACCACGTTCATCAACAATATCGGGTCTGGATGATGACGGACCAACAGCAATGGCTTGAAGTGGAACACTTACGTTGGTGCCTGATGTTGATGCTAGTATGGCTGGATTACATGCAAGACGAGGTTTCCTATTCCGTGTAAAATACCGTCTTGTCTCTTTGACTTGATCAGGACGACTGTTTTCTTCATCTGATGGAAGTGGTGAAGGTGGTAAAGATGATATCGGAAGCGATGATGGTAGTTTGGATTTGGATTGTTTGGAGGAGGATGCTTTTGACTGTGATCCAGATCTCAACTGACGAGAAGACTCTTCTTGGGACTTGTCCTTGGTCTTAGCCTTTTTGGTCTTGGTGTTTATGGACTCCCTGGCAGGTTGTCGTCGTTGTTGTTGTTGTTGTTGTTGTTGGAGAGACAAATCCTCCTGTTCTTTTTCTTGTGCATTTTCTTGTCCTTTTTCTTCATTTAGAGGAGCTGTCATTTTGCTAGACTCAACTGACGGAGATCTGGATCTGACGATGCTTTCATCATGACAAGATGTATTGTCATCAACAACAACAACACTTTCCGCACCGTTTTCACCACCAACAACAGATAAGTCCAATTCTTCATTCAATTCCACGTCCATTGGAACATTGACACCAGCATCAATATGTCCTGGACTTGTTGTTCCACGTTTATCTTCGGGATGAGCAGGTGTATTAGCAGGAAGAGGAGCATCAGACTCAAGTTTACGTTTCTTCATTCCTGTTGCTGACCTCGTTTGAGTTCCAGCTGTCTTCCGTAACGGTTTTTTATTTACTACTCTCTTTCTCTTTGTCCTTGTTTGTTTATTTGTTAGTGTTGGTATTGCTGTTGCTGTTGTGGTTATTGTTGGTGTTGGTATTGCTGTTGCTGTTGCGGTCATTGTTGGTGTTGGTGTTGGCACTGCTGCAACTGTTGCTGTTGCGGTTATTGTTTGTGTTGGTATTGCTGTTGCTGTTGCGGTCATTGTTGGTGTTGGTGTTGGCACTGCTGCAACTGTTGCTGTTGCGGTTATTGTTTGTGTTGGTATTGCTGTTGCTGTTGTGGTTAGTGTTGGTGTTGGTATTGCTGTTGGCACTGCTGTAACTGTTGCTGTTGTGGTTATTGTTGGTGTTGGTATTGCTGTTGTGGTTATTGTTGGTGTTGGTGTAGCAGTAACAGTGGTGGTAGATTTGGCGGTAGATGTGGAGGTAGCAATATCAGTTGCAACAGAAGTAGCGATGGAATGGGCGATGGAATGGGAAGTAGCTGTAGAAGTTTTGATAGCAGTGGTGGTAGATGTGACGATAGCAGTAGAAGTAGCAGTATGTGTATCTATCCCAACCTGTTGCTGTTCTAGCTGTTTTTCTTCGTCGTCTTTTCTTTCATCAAGTATCAGTAATGATATTGGCTCGTCCAAATTCTCAAGAACATCTAGGAGAGATGAGATTTGACCAGTACTTTCATCATAAGCAGTTGACAGCAAAGGTTCTGCATCCATACTAAGTGGTTTTAAGACAATTGGGGGAATAGCATGCCCAGGAGAGGAACGTGATCTTGGTGGAAAAATAGGTGGAGTTGTATATCCAAGCGTTCTGTATCACATCGTTAAAAAAATAACATCCATAAAATATAATTAGTATAACCTTGCTTAAATTCTTTGTCATGCAGAAGTATAAAAGTTATCCTGTTATATTTTAAATATTTTTATTCAACAAACAAAAATAATATTATACCTCGAGTCTGGCGTAAATCGAATTGGAGATGAAGTCAAAGACCGTTGATCCGTACTAGGAGTAAGAGGAGATACACTTCGACTACGGGCACTATCACAAAAACAATCAACAAAATCATAAAAGGGTTTTATTTTGTATATCATGTTTATCTATCATTATTATTATGATTGTGGTGGCGTATCATCATCATCGTCATATCTTGTTAGATAATCTAAACAATACATGCATTTGATACAGTGCTAAACAAAATATTATACCTCTGTGAATTTGTGATAGTCCTACGTGGTGGTGGTGGTGATGTTAATGATGAGAATAGAGGAGTACTGGAACGTTGAGGTGGTAAAGGTGGTAAACCTGGAACCACTGACTCTGGGATTTTCCCACAATAACCAGCTTTACTAAAAACAAACAAAACAAAAAACAAACGAAATGGAAATGAATATTTATATTTTTAGATTCATGCTACAGCTACTTCAAAGATTGATGATAATATTATGTAGCAATTATAGATACATACGTGGTTAAATCAAATGTTGATTCTGTGCCTTTAATTAGACCAAAAATTGCGGTCTCTTTTGGAGGAGTTTTGTTGAGAGGAAAAGGACCCCGTTTTGCTTCCTGGTGTGATGTGACCTCCTCTGTTGTTTCTGTTGTATTGGTTGGGGTAATAGCACAGCACTCATCATTCTCTTCTGTTGCATTCTTTTGGTTTTTATTCGAAACCTTCTCAATAGTGGTAATGGTGGTAATAGGGATGTTGTTGGCAAGACCAACAGAACAGGGCTCCAAGTTTTTGACAGCAGAATTAGAAGTAATGTTGATTTTTTCTGCTTCTGAAATTAGAAATGCTAGAGGGGTCAACATAAAGTATTTCCTTTTGCTCCTGATTATAATTTCACTACCACATAAATTAAACGCTGAAGGTCAGAAATAATAGCTTTTAGTTACTTCTTTTAATTCTATTGAACTAATATTTTAAACGGCACTGTTCAAAGCATTTATTTGTCACTTCTTCATTATATAATAACTACTACTTAACTAATAAATTACTTTTAATTGGAGTGTTTATTTACCTTGTGGCAACAGTGGCGTAGGAGTAGCATCAGCATCTTGATCATTATTGGCATCATCATGACCCTCCTCCACACTTTCATCCTTCATGCCGTCTATCTGTTTTAGAGTCATCATCTTCCTCCCATTTCCACAACCATCAGGGGGAGCAGGATTACTCATCCCAGCACTACCTACTTTCACATTAACTAAATCTAACCAACCAACTAATAACAATTATGTGGAATCGTCAATTAAAGAGACGAATTTAGAAATTTGAATTAAAAAAAACTATGAAATCAACACGAAAAAAAAATTGGGGCCTGACAGGCACCCGCCCGTAAACTGTTTACGATGGAGTTTGCAAAATTTAATGTAGAATGCAGAAAGAAAATAAGAAATAATTGATATAATTAATCGCTCTCTCTCTCTCTCTCCAAACTGTCTCACCTTAAAGCTCAATTAAACTTGATTTTAAGATAAATGACGACAACAACACAACCTTTCTCACATGAGATCATGTCTAGACTGGAATGGATGGGTGAGTATATGGATGAGAAAGAGCTGTGTAGGATTTTAGCAACAGCTGCAATACCAAACGCAGGTTTCGCGGGTTAGTCATTTCCCTTTGATGGGGCAACATGAGAATCGGGTTTACATGCATATTAATAGCGTTACAAAATGTGTTGGGGTATTTGTGTATTTGTAATGAATGATTTTTCCTTTGTTCTCTTATACGCTTTTACAAAATAACGCATTACAGCACACTATCCCATTTCGGATTAAGATATATCAATTGTTAATGTTTTTCTTCATAAATTTTAACAATTAGGCTGGTCATGCATTATTAATCCAACCTAACCTGACAATAAATATACATCAATAAATAATAATGTAGGTCGGTTTGTTATATATAACAATCAACTGCTCACATCACATGACACATTGTTTAGTGCCAGGTGCTTGATGCAAGGTGCATTTTCATGTAGCATTTTTAATGCAGATATGAAGATGAGTTGATGCGTAAAATTGCTAAATATTATTCTAGTTGTAAACATCTGTCCCAACTATGGAGTTTTAAATGAAACGTTTGAACTAATTTGTAGAGGCTAAACGAATTACGTAGCTGTTAGCTAGGTAAAAGTTCACTTTCAATTTGTTAGAATATTTCTATTCAGCTAACAATGGCCTTACATTGTTATCTCAGCCGCACCCTCCATTACGTTTAATATGTAAAAGTAAACACCCACTCTTCCAGCACCCTATCTAATCCTTCCACTAATTTCGATTTGAATGGGATATCCATTTTCTCCTACATTTTGTGATTTTATATACTTCAAACTCACAAAGATAGAGATGATAAATAGATAGATAGATAGATCAGCATCATATTTACACTTGGTTGCACATATCTACTACATTATGTAGTATGTCTGTCTGTCTGTGTGCGCTCTAACTTTTGAACTCGTGGACCTATTTTTCTCAAATTTTGCATGAAGATGTATATGTATCATATGATGAAGTCTATTGTTTTTGGAGTTGATCAGATGATATGAAAAGGGCCAAAGTTCATTTATGCACATTTTTGGTCAAATGCTAACTTTGTAAAACGGTTATGAATTTTGATATTCTGTTTGCAGGAAAAGCTAGATGTTGTCACTAGACGTCTTATGCGTAGAACTGTTTCAAATTTAATGAGTCGAAAGGAGTCAAAGGTCAGGTCAAATTTAGATTTGCGATAACTTTTGAACACGTTGACCTATTTCGTTCAAATTTTGAACGTTAGTCTATATCCACCAAATAGGAACAGACGGTTCCAATTACTTAAAGTTAAGATCAATGACCTCAGGATGAAAACGTTTACAGTCACGTTTGTTTTTTATAATAAGTTATTTTGACAAACAAAAGTCAGGATATATCTGCAAAGTTAAGTCTGTTCATAGGTTATACGTGTTTATGGTATAGTACCAGGAAGAACCTGAAGCTGTTTATAAACAGCATTAATCCTAGCAAGGACGCTTTTCATATTGAATCAATAAAATGATTGTAATTAAAATGACGTACCTATAAGGTTTTTAAATACGGTGTTTTTTTCTAATAATAATTTGTGGTGAATGAAAAATGACGTAAGGTTTGCATAATAATACGTAATACTCAAATATTTGTCGAAAATTCAAATTTTGGATTGTTTAATCAGTGATTTTTCAGTGAATATGTAAGAAACACCGACGAAACATATACCACTAAAATCAGCATTAAAATACCTTTCGTTTGATGATACCCCATTTACTATATCATGTCATTTGAAAAAATTATGACCTTGACGTTTAACCCCCTTGACGTTGTCCGATTTACCCCAACAACAATACATTTATTACAATTTAACATTTGTACCTGAGGGGCAAATTTAAGTACAATCGGTCCATGTGTTTGGATGCTAAAGCGCGGACAGACGGACTTATGCCAAAACCAATACATACATACCTAACAGGTACATAATAAATTCTGGTAAACAATTAAAGCAACTCATCAAATTCAAATCTATATGGTTTCCTTTTGCGTTTTCATACAATACAATAGAATAGGAAATACTTCGGGGGTAAAACTACCCCTGGGGGGAAGTTCAAAACATCCCAGCTCCCGTTTGACCTTATAATCAGAATCCCCGTATGTCATTTGCTTTACAAACTAAATTTTAAATTAATTTTTGTAATTTCGAGGAAAAATTTTGTTTGTAAAAAATGAAAACTTCAACGCCCTAAACAAGTATTGGTATAGCAGCAATTTCGCTACCATGCATAATGCATTCTCTCATGCCTGTATATATGTAAGTCGCACGGACGGACGGACGCACGGACGCACGGACGCACGGACGCACGGACGCACGCACGCACGCACGGAATACTCCAGTATACACTACATCCCTATTAACTCATCATTTGATGCGTTAATACAGAAATCATGGATGTTTGAATCCTAACATTTTTAGAAGCTTTTTAGACCCACTTACGGTCAGATGAATTAGAAATTGTTAATTTTTTTTGCTCAATTCTGTTTTACACTTTGATTTAATTTCCTTCTCATCATCTTAATTAATTAATTTGTAGGTATATACATTTTTCACCTTTAATTAGTTGTTTCACATTCCAAAACAAAAATTGTATGTTCCCTTTTGACTCAATTCATAAATAGTTTCAATTTATTTACTATAATTCCAAAAGATCATGAGACAAAAAAATTGTCCCAGCTCGGAATCGAACCTGTGCATGGCATACGACCGGACGGCCCGCTGTGCATTGGGCCTATAGAGACCGTAAAACCCCCGTTTTATTATGACTATGTAAACGAGTCAGGCAATGTACTTCAGTGTATATAGTATCATTCAGATAGAACGTAATGCACTTTTGGAAGGTATGAAGTTTTGATCGTAATGCTATTTCCCAAGCTGTAATGTATTGTGATCTCTGCTACAAATCTACAATGTCCGTTATGGTTTCCTGAAAAACGAACTTTTGTTACATACTACGTGAATAGTACCCGTGCACAGTGCCCGCCCCAACGCACGTTTTATAGAATATAGATAGACGCGGTACTGTTTTATGCGTGTATGTTGAAGGGAGATTTCAATTATACTTTCAGATACTTTCAGCTTTAGTTGTGTTTAGTTCCGGGTGCCCGAGTTGGGTTTAAGTTCGGATGTCAATACCTCCACGGCATTTAGCGTCAATAACTTTTTGAAGATTAGATGCCAGACTTCAATTTGGTTCCAGATTGAGAATCAAATTCTACAATTGAGAGAGGAAATACAGAGAAAAACATATTTCTATTTTTTTTATTTTAAATAATAACTTTTTAATACCAATAATGTTTTTACATAAGATGTTTTTTTTCATTGATGCAGTGAACATCCTAACATCCTAAATTTACACATATTGAGTCTTCAGGTCATAATTATATACATTAGGAAACCAAATTTCTAAATGAGAAGAGGACAGCCATACACAACTGAAATATGATTAGTATTAGTCAAAATTGTATTTGTCCCTTGACTCGTAATATTCTTAAGGTTAACCTTAATCAAAACCACGTCTGCTTCTGGCGACATGTTAATATTTGTAATTTCATATCGCATTAAATCATCTATTTCCCATTCGTCAACACATTTCGTTTCTACTATTGTAAGTGTCCTCAGTTTTTTAAAACTTGAAGGATCATACAAAGATACAGTAACATTATTACAACATTTTTCATATCCGTGTAAATCTGCCAACATATTTAAGTCTTTGAAATATGAAATTGCTAGTACCAAGGTTTTTCTCAATGGACTTACCAAGACGGTATCATTATTACGTACCTGTATGGTATGTATTGGCTTTGACGTTGTCCGTCTGTCTGTCTGTCCGTCTGTCTGTCTGTCTGTCTGTCCGTGTGCGCTCTAGCGTCTAAACGCGTCAACCGATTTGATTCAAATTTAACATGGTGGTACAAATGGTAAATTGGAAGAACCCTATTGTTTTCGGGGTCAATCAGAGTACAGTAAGAGGGTCAAAAGTATAGGTCATCATTTTTTTAAAATAACATTATGATATAGCAAATGTGGGTATCAAAAGAAAGGATTTTTGTTGCTGATATTTCAGTGGTATACGTTTTATCTGTTTCAGTTACATAGTCACTGAAAAAAATCACTGATTAAAAAACCCACAATTTAAATTTTCAACAAATATTTGAATATTATATATTATTAATGCTCAAAAAAAAAATCTTACAGGTACGTCATTGTAATTGCAATCATTTTATTTGCAATGGTATTACTATTTATGATGGAGTCATGATGATGTGGAAGGGGATTCACAACAATATTGATTGCAAGACATTCTACTTTTCCATTTGTTTGATTCGTTTGAAAAGTAACAACTTGAGAACTACTAGTACCAGTAACTGTATTCAATATAATATTGCTACTATTGTCCAGTAATCCAGTAATAATATTACCGCTTGAGGAATTGTCAGAAAGAATCATCGCTTTTGTATTATAACGATAATAGTAATACTCGTTTCGTAATTTTTCTGTTCCTAAAACACTTTTTATATGATAAGTACGATTTTGTGCAATCCGAACAGAATCCATCAACGACAACACATCGGCACTGAAAAATTGATTTCTTCTTTGATTTATATACATTAGTATTAGAGGATCAACATTAAAAACCTTCATATATGGGGAAGATGTAAATGTACACATATATTTTGTCATTGGTGTTTTTGAAAGAATATATTCTTCCTAAATAAAACGTGTAGAATTAGGTGTGTATTTGCCACTTCTCAATGGATTAGTTTTTTCAACAGTATTCAATGAATCTTTCCATGTTGCAATACAAAGATTGCAGTTGTTTTCAATTAAGATACAAAACAATCCGTCATCCGTAAGACTGAAATTTAATATTTTTGATGGAAGATATATACGAATGATTGATATAACTTGCCATTTTGGTGGAAAATTTAACAGTAGAATAGATTTTAGATTTGTTTGACTATTTACTCTAAAAACCAATATTTTTGTATCATCTTTTATAATATCAAAATTTTGAAATCAACCCATTTCTTTTCCTTTATTTTCCAATCTCAAAACGTCTGTTGTTACGAGTTTATGTAAACCTAAAGCTTGAATTTCACAAGCTGTATTTAAAATTATGAGGAACTTACGAGGTTTGTTATAATCATTAATTATGTTGTGTGTATTGAGCATGTAGGACGATGATGAACAAGCAAATGTTGATGATGATGATGATGACGATGTATTGTTGTAGTCGCAAACTTGTACCATTAACACTTTTCCATTTATTTTTTTCAGCAAATATGCAATTCCAATCAAAACTGAGAGGGTCGATCGTATGAATATATTTGTTGGACAAATTTACTCTTTCCCATTACATTGGTTTCATCTCTTTCATCTTGTTCATCTTTTTCACATATAAAGCCTATAACATTCCATTATTACTGGAATTGAGTGACCAATAGTTAGTATGCAGTAACAGATGAAGTTCGGGCACCTGTACCTAAACTCATCTCCAATAGTTAGTATGTAGTAACAGATGAAGTTCGGGCACCTGTACCTAAACTCATCTCCAATAGTTAGTATGCAGTAACAGATGAAGTTCGGG
>JAQGAG010000449.1:0-15896 GCA_034696835.1 Lepidocyrtus lignorum
AGCAGCGGACGGCTCTTATGGCGATTATAAAGTGGATGGATTTCCACCCCAAGTCCAATTCTGGAGCTCAAAACTAGGAAAAGAGCCCAAGCCCAAAAAGCCCGTCGTCCGTTTTCTAAGCTTTTCAGTCTATCGCCTCGCATGCTTGTCATCCCACGAATGAAAGCTGTTTAGAGCCTACAGCCCCATTTTATTCTATGAAGATTTTTGCCAAGCACAATATCCAACTGGGGAGAGGTCCAATTTTCTGTTGGACTGAATGCAAACTCTACGACATGACGTTACCTACCATGACGAGTCCCGTTTTCCATAAGAATATGTACATATCCCATATATTGCCGTTTCAGCATAGAACAAAATAAGCCAGGCTTTTTACCGCAGAATTGAAACTTCATGCAAAAGTAAAGGGCTGCGGATATGATGGGATGTAGAAAAATGAAATAGATGCAAAAATATTTTTTAACGGTTGCAGTTAAAATTGGTCCCGTATTTTATTTAAACTTAATATAAGAATCATTTAATGTACAAATATGCCATATTTTTTAAATTACATTTAAGACATCTTTTAAAAATAGCGATAATTTCAATCATCCTCCCCATTCCACTCCTCCACACTGTCTGCTCCAGCTCTCTTCTGCCTTTCTTGACGAGAGGATCGGGGTCTGGGTTGGGGTTTTGGGGGTACAGAGGAAATCTTGCCATTCTCACTTTCCCCGTGACCGTCTCCATTTGTTTCATTTTCACTTCGGTCCTCATCCAGCCGCTTCTTCCTATGTCGATCTTTTACTAATTTCTTAATTGATGGTGACTCAGCCTTCGCCAAATCTCCCCCGCCATGGAGGGAATACTGGGATGTTGTTGACTCTTTCTTCTCAGCTTTACTTTCATCTGTCCAGGAGACAGACATTTGCTTTTTAGGCCGCTTGCTGCGACTTGTCCCGGAACTAGCTTCTTTATCGATGGGGAACCCACTCCCGTCGAGACCTAGATCCATTTTGGAAGTGATTGGAATATGATTGGAGGCTGAGCCACTCCACTTCCCTTTCTTTCTTGAGCTTCTCCCAACCTTCTTCTCTTCCCGAAGTCTTCGTACAAGCTCCCTCTTCATGTAGATAAATGCGTCAATCTTTTGAGAGTTCAGGACCATAAATGAAGCTCGTAAGTAGATGAAGTAGTAGACAATTGCAAGCGTCCTCTGGATCACATAGACACTGTTGAAGCCCGGACTCCATAAGGTGAAGTGCTCCTTGATCTGATGAACAATGGCTGGGCCAGTGGTGACATTGTTTTTGTTGAGGGAGAGGGATGGTGGGGCGAGTGTGGAAGTGTCCACTGCGCTACCATTAGGGAACTTACTCCATGTGAAACTAAACTGGTCGCTAACGGAAGGCCAGGATTTCTGAAGGGCCCAGATGAACCACCATCCAGTTAGTATCATGTAGCTAAGGCAGATAAAGAGGTTAAGCCAGTGGTGGACGTTGACTCGCCGTTGACTACCGAGCTGCATGGTTTGACTCGCTGAAGCCATGATGTAGAGGATGAGGTTGATGATTATTGCCAGACTTTGAAACCTGCAATTAAAGAAAAATGTTTGTTTAGCTCACCATCAATTGTAGATGGGAAGCGTTTATAGTTTTTTCAGGCTGAAGCCAGACATGCCGCTGAAGCTGATATGGCATAAGTATTTGTAAATCATAAACTGCAACTGCAGAAAAATGCATTCTACATACATAGTTCCATATAGGCTTACACAAAAATGATTAAAACAGCCAACGGACTCTCATGAACCAAATCCATGGACCAGTTGAAGACAAAGTCGGCCAACAGCAGACAGAGCTGATATGGGATAAAGGAGTAAGGATCTCCATAATTTCCATAATTCATTGTAAAGTCACTCCCCTTTTCATCATGATTGGATTGGGAATGATGATGGTATTGGTCCCCTCCCCCATTCCGATATCCTTCTTTCGATTGAGCGTTTCTTGAAGTGACTGATAACCCGCCAGCTCCACTGATGGTTGATATAGGCCGCCCTTTCATTTCCTGGAGAAGTCCAATTATTAAATTAGTAAATTAGCAAATGGGATGATGATATAATGATTATGTCGTTTAAAACTGAAATCCCCTTCAAAAAGCTTTAAGGTAAGAACGACTTACTTTTGAATACATGGCAGCTTTTTATTTTCCACGGAAAATTAGTAAATGCTTTTTAGGCTAATTTAACAGAGTGCTTGAACATCAACTTTCGACGAACACATCCCTCCGCACTTTGGCAACTTACAGATAATTAAGAGTTAAGACCCTTTGGCAGTTCTACCTTAATGAAATGTGTATCCTTTCAAACGTATTGTACGTTATTTCCTGATTATTTGAAACAGTAGAATTACTTTATTATGCTTTTAAGAAAACTGAATGAAAAACATTTGATTGACATCTGTGACTCTTGTCCTGTAGGTGTCCATTCATACCACCGTATAGCTCCAAAGATCTTATATATAACTTATATAACTTATAGCTCGTCTGACGACGCATTGTATTGTGATGTTCGCACAGCCAACTATTTTCTTCATTTGCGTTATGGTCTGAAATGGAATGTTTGCGGAAGTGGTATCTAGGTGATCAGCTTTCTCCAAGGCTTTACCACAACCACGGGTTCGCAACGGCCCCCACCATACCTCCAGCCATTAAGGCAACTCCTCAGATATACAATAGCTACTTTCACGTGCGCATAAATTTGTTGGCCTTGTCGAATACAATGCCAAGTTTATGGGTTTATCCAAGCGAAAGAAACATTCTGTTTTGCATTTTTAGAGGTGAAAGCCCCTCATGGGAATGATGCGTAATTTAGGAATATGATTGCGAATTTCATGTACAATTCAGGCATATTTGTCTATTCAATTTTCCTAATTGTGAAGAAGAATGCAGTTGCCCATTAAACAAGAGATAATTAATTAGTGGAACATGATTTCCAAAGCCAAAAAGGAGAAGTGAACATTTGCAATACCAAACTAAAATATAAAATCTAGTTAACTTGTTTCTTAAAAAAAACTCCCTAAAATCATGAAAAAAATATAATGAAAAAGTATGCTGAAAAATCAATATGAATTCATAGAACTATTCCAAGAGGCGGATGCACGAATTTGCGTGAGCGAACACTTGACTAGAACCTTTCCAATTTTTCCGACGAACAAACCTCATAAATGATTCAATGTCACAATACTGGAATAACAATATCCCCCACTCGTGCATGGCCACAGTTCGCATGGTTGATTAGCCTTGACTCGGCATGCTAAAGTCTCACGAAATGGGCCACTAAAATCATTTTATGATGTGGATTAACGAAATTGAAATGAAATTAATTTTTGTACTTTTCAGTTACATTTAAGACATACATGGCACTAGTCCGGTTGAACCAGTTGAATTTAGGGAATAAATATTATGGCAATGGAAAAGTGTTTTATCCCATGAAAATGAAACAAACAGTTTCGTGGTTAAATTTGTTTACTTCATTTAAAAATATTTAAAATGGGAGGTGGAATGATAAGAAAGTTTAGCATTGCGCTAATTTCTTTCCCAATTTTCGCAATTTTTTTGTCTTCAACTCCATTTATTAGTCCAGTTACCGGAATAAAGTGTCCAGGAAAGTGTATCTCGAATACCACCCAATGCAAACTAGCTGGAGGAAAAATTGCTGGATACTGCACAAATGAGCGGGCTTGTTGTGATTGTAAGTGAACCATAAAAAAATTTCAGGATTGATAAGATGGATTAAATGCATGGTAATTATATAATAACCCCACACATTTTCTGTTTCTTAAGATTCGTATAGGAAGATTGGCAGTTGCGGCTCCAAAATGAGCAATTTGACAACTGCTTTCTTTAGGTCACCAAGCTATCCGGATTATGAAGGGGGCGATTTGATCTGTCAGTTTGACTTTCTTTTGTATGAAAATGCTTCGGGCATCATGTGAGCATAAAATTAGTAGAAAGGATTTTTTTCTTCGAAATGCCTGAATGATTTTCAGGTAATAAAATGGACTAAAAAATTAATTCGTGCTAAAATTCAGAATAGAATTCAACGACATCACAATGGACGGTTCCGGACTTGCCGCGGGGAGTTCCTGTGAATCAGATATTTTATATTTCAAGGGGTTTCCGGATTGGACGCCTCCTCCACAATGTGGAAATCTCACTGATTACGCAGGTATGGAGTAAAACAACTATTTAAATACAAATTAAATGGTTTGGGTGAACGATTGATGGTGTTAACGAGAAAATGATCACGTATTTTTAAAAAACTAGCCGTAATTGACTTGGGAAATCGGGCCACAAAAGGAATGTCAACACTCACCTTGCTCGCCGTCATGTCGAGTAGCAAGTACAAATGGAATATCAAACTGACCCAAGTATACCTTGATAAAACGAAGGCCTCCGAGTTCCACCACCCTCATCCAACGGTTGCCCCAGTGGACTATACGGATTCAGAGGAAGAGGAGGAGGAGGAGGAGGTTGAAAACGGCAGGGTGGAAAATGATGACCTCATCGGTGACACTCCCTCTGATTCAACAAATCCCGTGAGATTCATTCCCACCAAAGAAGACCAAGAAAGTGAGGAAGATGAAATTTCTAGGGTTGCTCAACTTACCAAACTGCTCTCCAAGAACAGAATAGCAATAGCGGAACCTTCAGTTGTGTTTGATGAGGATTATAATGAAGGTGGGATGATGGATGAAGAAGCTTTCATTGTAAATGGGGATGACACCGAAATCACAACAGTTCCTTGGCAAGCCAGCATCCGTCAAACTGTTTCCGCGCTAGCAGCCAAGTATAATGGCCTAGAGAACTGCACGATTAAGGAAGGGCTTCATTTTTGTGGAGGCACAATTATTTCCAGCAGGCATATACTCTCCGCTGCCCACTGCTTTTCTATGGGGTAAGTACAATTACCATATTCATCGCATGACAAAATCAATGTAATAATTCGAATTTTTTAAACAAAATTACCAACAGGGAAAAAATGAGCACATGGCAGCGTCTCTCCGTGGTAAAGGTCGTTCTTGGGGATAGCAACACCTGCGACGAGATTAAAGACAACATCCAGGAATTCAAAGTGGACAAAGTCTATTTTCATTATGCCTACGACGACAAGGCAATCTTGAATGACGTGGTTGTGCTGAAGCTAAATAAGAGAATAAAGTTTAATAATTATGTTAAACCAATTAAGCTGGCGAAGGAGGGGATGAGTTTCGAACACCGGGAGGCTTTGGCGAGTGGCTGGGGTAAAACTAATCTAACCATTGAGAAGAGTTCAGCAGAGCAACTGCAATCTGCAGGAAATTTATTGATTGGAAATCGGTCCCGATGCTCCAAGGAGCAAATGCAGTCATACCCTCTTAATATAAAGCGAACTCAGATTCTGAAGTATCCAAAGTATGCGAATGTCTTTAGCTCGTTGTTGTGCACCTATATCAAGAATGGAAGTGTTGCGAGGCTTGTTGGTCAGGTAATCTCAAAATTAAATTTTGATTTTTGATGCGAACATTTTTAGTCACATTACGTTTTCCATAATTGATTTGTTTTTGCACAAATATAAAGGGCGACAGTGGAGGACCTCTCGTAGTATATCCAGAAAAGTCCGATAATTCCACAGAGGTTGATGACCGGAACAAGGATCCATTGCTGGTCGGAGTGATAAGCTATATGCTTACGGTTCCACATGCCAAGAAACGGCATGACGTGTCCAAATACGTGGATTTTTATCAAAGTGTGGCGTTCTTTCGGAACTGGATTGAGTTGGCTATGCAATAGCGGAATAATTTTTTTAAATTATAATTTCGAACATGTTATTGCACGAAATAACAATTTACACAAATCACTTATTAAAGCGCTCCGTGCGTTTTGAGTTTTGATTGATCACTGATTGATGGACAACATAAACACAATGAGAAAGTGCATTCTTAACTCTTTAATAATCTGATGCTCAGAATTTCTTGAACGATGCTATTATGTCTGATTAAGCATATTTAATTTGATTAATTAAGCGATTTCTTTCACCTCACAATTTGGAGTTCCAAATAAGGCATTGGCCTTGATCTTTTCCCCCATCGCATATCGCATCCCATATTTGTTGATTCTGGTCTGTACTGGAGTACTGGAGATATGATCTAATTGTGATGCGCAAAAACATTCCACAAAGCAAGCCGTTTTAGGCATATCATCCCCCAGCATTTCCAGTTAGTAAAACTGCTTACGTGTTAATCACAACTAAAATACCAAAATGTGCGTGCACATTTGAAGTTTAGATGTTATTGTAATTTGCTATTTGTTTTATGCATTGGCATCAACGCGACAGCGCCCCACATTGTATCGCAATATGTTTATCATCTTCAGACTAAGATCAAGTTAATACAAAGAACTAATAAGATGTAATATTTAGCAATATCTCGTTAATTTCTTTTAAATATTCATTATTCCTTTGTAATGCTCACTTCACATGTGGAAAAAAATTCATTAATGACTGGATTGAGTTTCTTAATTAGAATGGAAGATTGACTCCCATGTCCCAACCCTTGAGTTTCATGAGATGCGTGAGAGCAAAACTATTTTGACTAATTATTCGAGCAATTTTCACCAATTAGTACTTCCTCTTTGATTTGCTTAAAGAAAAGAAGTAGCTTAAGTAAACTTTAGTTCATTTATACGTTA
Organism: Lepidocyrtus lignorum; assembly: GCA_034696835.1. Taxonomy (NCBI): domain Eukaryota; kingdom Metazoa; phylum Arthropoda; class Collembola; order Entomobryomorpha; family Entomobryidae; genus Lepidocyrtus; species Lepidocyrtus lignorum. Next base: position 6,706 of record JAQGAG010000449.1, read on the forward strand.
TCCAGACTTTGGAGGAGTCATACATGATCTTTGATCGTTTAAACTAAAATATTTTAAAATGGAGCCGAGAGTAAAATCTACTTCGTATCCGTTCTACGAAATTTACACAACTTTTGTCGCAGCGTTTTCCTTCCTTCTCACTGGCCTTCTGAGGGCCTATACTTCTCCGGCAATATCCTCGATGAAGGAGGACCCTACATTTTTCAACTCGAGTTTTATGTCTGAAAAGGACACAATTTCATGGATTGCAGCATCACCTCCATTGGCGTCATTTGTGGGGACGGTCCTCTCTGGTCCCATGCTCCAGTATTTGGGGCGACGTGGGACAATGTTTGCGCTCACCTTGCCATACATTGTGGGTTGGCTTGGGATAGCCTTTGCAGGGCGAAGTATTGCAATAATAATGACGGGAAGGTTTCTAACGGGCTTGTCTGCCGGAGTGGCCACAGCTGGGGCTCAGCTTTATGTAAGCGAATGTGTCCGTGCAGAGGTTCGGGGAACTTTGGGATTCCTCCCTGCCATGCTGCTGGCACTGGGTGTCCTTCTTGGCTTCGTGTTAAGCACATTTGACTTGGATTGGAGTGGGCTCGCTTTGGTGATGACGATATTCCCTGTGGCGTTGCTCATCATGACTTTGACAGTGCCAGAGTCGCCATCCTGGCTGGTTCTGAGGGGAAAGGAGGATCTTGGCTTTAAGAATCTGAGGAAACTTCGAGGAAAGAAAAATGCAGAGGAAGTTGAGTTGGAAATTTTGGATATGAAAAGTGCCATGCTGGCAACACGAAGAGCTAGTCGTGCGAGTATAGACCCGAGGACAAAGAAGGTCAACATTTGGAAACTGATCCAGCAACGCCCCATATGGTATCCTGCGTATATTGCAGTGTTCCTCATGTTTTTCCAGCAGTTTGCTGGAGCTAACGCTGTTATCTACTATCTGAGCCTGATTCTTACTGAGGCTCAACCCCAAAGTTATAAAAATGCTTTATTGGCTGCCTCCCACAACTCTACTATTATCATTCCACCATACGGCATGGATCACAACGTCAGCTCAGTCATTGTTGGAGTCGTCCAGTTTCTCGCCTTCTTCCTCAGTCTTCCCTTGATAGACCGTCTTGGAAGGAGGATTCTTCTCGTGGGATCTGCAGCAGCGATGTCCGTACCCCTGGGGGTACTGGGATTCTTCTACTATTGTAATCAGCCTCAGTTCTTCCTCACTCCTGGGGACAAGTGCGCCCACATGGTGGAGACCACTGGATTGTGGCTCCCGGTCGCATGTCTCTCCGTTTTTGTAGCTGCGTATTCTATTGGATTTGGACCCATTTGTTTCATCCTGATGAGCGAGCTGTTTCCGAGTCAGGCCCGGAGTTATCTGTGCTCTTTGACCAGCTTTGTTAACCATCTTTGTCTGTTCATCTTGATTCGAGTTTTTCCAAACGCATTGGACTTGATCGGACCACATTGGACATTCTGGATATTTTCGGGATGCTGTGTCGTCTCTATCGCGTTTGTTCTCATGGTCGTGCCGGAGACAAAGGGGAAGACGTTGGCGGAAATTGAAAGGGCTTTTGCAAGAGAATCTTCGTAATTTGTTTTTATAACTTTAAATTAAAAGCTTGTAAAGTATATCGAGCTGTAAAGGAAGGTAATGAACAGCAAACGTCAATAAAGCAATTATTATTTTCATTTCATCGCATAAGCATATATTTGCATTAATTAAAAAAGAAGTCATATTGATGTAGAATGACATGAGGAAATACAGAAGATAAACGTTAGCCTCATATGATACCCCATGCTACTTTTAGCATCGCCATTTTCGCTCATTCGTATAATCCATGGTCAGCATTCAGCACATTAACGATGACGATAAGCATCAGCTCATTACGAAGTTGGCCGCGATCCCGTAGTCCGGGTCCTATGCATAGAGAAAGTCGTTGCCATGCCAGGACAATTGTTTTGGTTCAAAAAGATAACTTGAAAACTTGATAACTGGAAAACATCTCGTGTAATTTATTTGCAATTCGGCAATTTTAAAATTCTGTGATTTTGTGCTCCAGTCCAGATTATTTTCGTTCCAAACGACCCATCATCAAAATTAATTAGCACGGCTAACGATCTCTTGAGTCTCTTAAGAATAAACTGTTGTAAAAGTGGGCTACCCACCCTTATCATTTTAGTGTTAGGTCAAAGTGACCGTGAGTGATCCCAAAAGGCAAAGTAATGGACCTTATCGGAGCCATCCGTCGTGTCATGAATAATCCCGACCAGAATGTCCGTAAGCCGAAGAGAGGGAAGAAGAAGAAGAAGGTTAAGCGCAAGGCCAAGGAGCCAATTACGTATCCTGAGCCAGTGAAAGTCCCAAAGATAAGGCCTGGCCGCCTGCACGTCGTCGGAAGCAATGATAGCGGCCAGCTTGGATTCGATCCTGCGATTCCGCAATGTAGAAAGCCAATTAAGGTTACGAGCTTGGAGAACAAAACGGTTTGTGTCAAATATATACACTTCAGGTTTAGTTTAGTCACATATTTTCGAGCTTTTTTAATGTTGATTTTGAACACTATACTTTCAGATCAAAATGGTCGCCTGCGGAGGAAAGCACACTTTAGTCCTCGACACTGACGGGATAGTGTGGAGTTTCGGATCTAGGGAGAAAGGGGTTCTTGGCCGTCCAGGAGCAATCGCACCAGAAGACTGCGTGATCCCAGGTCGAGTGGAACTTCCAGCAAAGGTCAAACAAGTGTCTGCGGGGGACTTCCATTCAGCTGCGCTCACAGTGAGTGGGGAGGTGTATGCCTGGGGCTGCTACAAAAACCGCTTGAGCGAGGATTGGCTTGGAATCGACGCTTATCTGACTGAAGAGGACAACAATGAATACTGCGAAAGACCTTGGGACTTAACCTCCAAGTTGAGCGAGGAGACTGAGGCAGAGGACGTCCGAATCATTAAAATCGTGTCCGGAGCTAATCACATTGCTATGTTGGGAGATGACGCAAGGATGTACACGTGTGGGGCTTGGGACTCTGGTCAGTTGGGGAGGGAGCAATCGGATCCGAAGAGGTTGACAAGAGCCTTGGTTGAAAAGGATACCGGAGAACCGCTGACAAATCAGGGTAATCGATAGAAATATAAATTATTACGAGGCTTAGTAAAATTGTATGATTTTTTTAAACAACTGATTCATGTTCCATTTTTAAAAGAGTATAATCTGAAGCCACGGATTGTTTTTGTCGGGAATAAGTATGAAGTGAAGAACATCTGGGCTGGAAGGAATGCCACCTTCTGCCTCGCAGGAAAGTCTAACTATATTTTCGCCATGGGCGATAATTCCTGCTGCCAGCTTGGTGTTCGTAAGTGAACCGAATATATTATGATTAAACATGCTGTCAAATCAACTGGCTAGTCAACATTTATATGACTCTTGACTTTCATCATTTCCAGGACTGGTTAAAACCCACTTGGTGGACACGACCTACGTGAGAACCCCGTCAAGGACCAACTCATTCAATACTGGGGATTACCAACCCGTACGTTGGCGACAGATTGCTCCTGGGGACTTCCACACCGTGGCCCTCACAGAAACTGGTAAATATATTATAATAACATGGCTATACGCAAAATGTCATCGTTATCAGTTCGAAAGGCAACGAATTATTTTTTCTCTTTATGATTTCAGGACGGGTTTACACCGTCGGCAATCACACAAAAGGCAGACTAGGTGTGCCCGACATACCAGTTGACGAGGTGCAAGGTGATCACGTCGGCCCTGGATTGAAGCTCGTTCCAGAGCTCCAGCATCGGATTTGCAGTCAAATTGCTGCCGGAAAGGAAAGTGGATTCGCCCTCACCATAGAGGGTCCCCTGTACCGTTGGGGAGCAGGAGATTACATCCAGGTGGAAAAGGCTAACGGGACCGTTCTTCCTAATGGCGAGATACCGAAGATCCCTCACATTTGTAGTGGGATTAAGTTCAAGGAGCAAGAAGTAATGCGGATCAACGTGGGAGGGGAGCATGTCGCACTGACTATTGCCGAGAAGGCCAACGAGCCCAAAGTCCAGTGAAAAAAATTGATGCTCAAAATATTTCTGAATTTATTAATGTCAAAGAAAACTGTCTTATCAATTATCATTATCAATCATTACAATCTTATCGATCTTTATCATGTTATCATGTCTATTATTTTTTAAACTTTTATCCTTGAGCTTCAAGAAGGAATAAAAATCTATTCATTTCATTTTATATAACTAAATAGTTATAACTGAAAACTTAGTCTTAATTGTTAATTATCATTTTTATAACATTTAATTTAAGTTAGTTTGCCTGTTTCAGAAGCATTTTATTTTTGGAACAAGAAAAAAAATGAACAAAGGCTTGGCTCTCCACTTGCTTGGCATTCTTGGCCATAAAGCTTATGCCAGAATGCTCCAGCGTGTATTTAAGTATGCATTCACATGCCATCATTGAGTACGCTGCTCCAGCGCCAAATATAAAATGGACGTTTTGTCATCTAAAATGCATAGCAAAGCATCGCTTTCACTTGGCTCTCTCGCTCCTCTTTCCTTGCTCGTTTGCGTTGCATTGCTTGTTTTTTTGTGGATGCGGAGTAAATACACTTTCACTATTGAGCTGATCCTGATTGTGTTGGTGAAAGTTAGTTTAATTACAATTACAGTTAGCTAAATCAACTTCCATAAAATTGGTTGAGGTCTGTAAAAGGAATTGTTGGTTTTGGGGTGGCTAGCTCAAACTTTGAGCCTCAAAGGAATATAAAGTTACCGTAAAACAAGAAGGTGAGCGTTGGCTATATTGGCGTCCGAATTAATTCGGTTTTAAAGTTAACTGGTTGATTTTTTATCTTAATTTGTAATTTATGCTGAAATTAAAGGATAAGATGAGTGGTGAGATTTACTGAACAATACGAGGCAGATAATATCTTAAATTTGAATTTCAGGTTTGAAATCCGGACATTAATTCGGAGTGAAAATGCCGGTAGCGGAAGCGGAGGATGTTCCTCTTGGAACATCGGAAGGATTCATGGGGGAAGAGGAGGCCCCACAGGGACAAGAGATGGTTGCAATGGTCCCGGCAGCTCCCCAGAAGACGAATAAGCCGATTGTTGGAATCATTTATCCACCGCCAGAAGTCAGAAGTAAGTTTGAAAAGGGATGATGATTTGATTTGATTTTTGAGAGGAATTAATTAATTTTATTCAAATTAATTTTGTCGTTGTTTAGTTTTTATAAATATGATAATGAAGGGTATTAATCAACTATTTTATATTTATTTCAATCTAGACATTGTGGACAAGACGGCGGCTTTTGTGGCTAGAAACGGACCGGAATTCGAATCCCGAATTAGACAAAACGAACAAAACAATCCAAAGTTCAACTTCCTCAATTCTGGAGATCCTTATCATGCATATTATCAACATAAGGTGAAGGAGATCCAAGAAGGAAGAACGCCCGTCTCAAATGCTCAGCAGGCTTCAATTCCTGGGTTATTAGACCTCCCTGGTCCTGGAAAAACTATTTCCCTCGTGGATGAAGCCAAAAAGAAGAAGCAGTCCGAGTTGCTGAAACAAGTTGAGCTACCATTTGTTCCGAAAGACCCCCCGGCAGAATTCGAATTTGTTGCTGATCCACCGTCAATCTCAGCCTTGGATTTGGATGTGGTGAAGTTAACAGCTCAGTTTGTGGCTCGTAACGGGAGACAGTTTTTGTCCAGTTTGATGACACGTGAACAGCGAAATTACCAGTTTGACTTTTTGCGACCCCAACATTCCTTGTTCCAGTATTTCACGAAGCTGTTGGAGCAATATACAAAAGTTTTAATTCCTCCGAAGGATATTGCAAGGAAGTTGGCTATTGAAGATAGGAAGAAAGTGCTGGATGATGTGAAATATCGAGCTAACTGGATTAAACATCAGGAAGCCCAGAAGAGGAAAGAAGAAGAGGAAGCGGAAAGGGAGCGAATGGCGTATGCGTCTATTGATTGGCATGATTTCGTGGTAGTTGAAACAGTTGACTATCAACCTTTCGAACAAGGTAACTTTCCACCTCCAACAAACCCTCAGGAAGTTGGGGCTCGTGTTCTCCTTCAAGACAGAATTCTTCAAGGACAAACAGCAGCGGATGCAGCCCACGCGGCAGGTGAAGAGCATCTCACCGCTCAGGATGATACTGAAGTACAAGATATGGAGGAAGACTCCAGTTCATCTGACGACGACGATGATGAACCATCACAACCTCCACTACCCCTGGAGCTTGGTGGTGATAAGCCACCATTGCCGCCATCGTTGGAGCCACCACGTCAAGATAAAGTCATTATTAAGAAGGACTACGATCCTAAAATGGGGAGACAACAAGTCAAGGAAGTTATGCGGCCAGTGCCTCCAGAAGAATATACAATTTCGCCAATTACTGGGGAACGTATTCCAGTCTCTAAATTACAAGAGCATATGAGAATTGGATTGCTTGATCCAAGGTGGAAGGATCAGCGAGATAGGCAGTTGATGGAGAAGGTTAATCAAGAGTCAGTTTACGCTCCTGGTTCTGCTATTGATGAAAGTTTGAAGCAGTTGGCGGAGCGTCGTTCCGATATTTTCGGTATTGGAGTGGAGGAAACTCCCATTGGTAAGAAGATGGGAGAGGAAGACCGGATTCCGGGAATGCCGTGGGATCCAACTTTGGGTTTAACTAGCTCACAAACGACAAACTCGGCTCCGCCTTTGATGCCGCCTGGCTCCGGGCCTTTGGATGAAGATGATTTACCGAAGAAGGATCCAATTGGACCCGAACAGGCGCAGCCACCCTTGCCAATACAGCAACAGAATCAACCACCAGGGCCACCGCCTCAACAACCTCCACTTCCTCCTCCGTCTCACCATCATCCACCTCCCCCGGGTGGGGCGCAGAATCACCCTGGGCCCCCTGGAATTCCACAGCCTCCAGGAGGATCTGGTCCGCCTCCCAATATGCCTCCCCTACCAGGTATGATAATTGATAATCTTTAAACTTTTTAATTACGATATTTACTAAAGTATCAAGTACAGTAACACATTCATAACGATAAGAAGCAGTGTTCCAGTTTTTAACAATCTTATTAATTGTGTAGGTATCGTGAGACCAATGCCAGGCGGTATCCCAGGCATGCCACCTGGAGGACCACCACCTCCACCAGGTGTACAACAAATGCTCATGCAAGCTGGATTAGGACATCATCAAATGAGACCATTATTGGGACTTCCTCAAGGATTTCCACCTTTTCCTCCTGGCCCACCTGGCACAATGCCCAATCGTCCACCACTGTTGCAGGGTAATCCTGGTGTACCTCCACTCCCTCCAAATATGATTCCTCCAGGTCCACCACAAGGCCAGCCTCCATCTTCAGCCCCTGCACCTCCTCCGAGTGGTCCGCCAGGGGCTCCTGGCACTGGCCCACCCCCAGGATCTGGTCCGCCGCCTCCAGTACCTTCTCAACAACCTGCACCACCCGCAACAGCTCCTCCGGAGGATGAACCCCCCGCGAAGAAAGCAAAGAATTTGGAAGATTCCCTCATTCCTGAAGGGCAGTTTTTGGCTACACATTCTTCTCCGGCGACATTCAACATTATCTGCCAGAGTATGCCTGACAAGCCAGAGTTAAACCTGCTGGGACAACTGATCACAACAACGCTCCCTCTCACCGACTCCATTTCCGTTCTGAAACAAAAGATCCAGGAAAACATTGGTCTTGCGCCTGGAAAGCAAAAGCTGAGATTGACAGAAGGCCTCTTCTTCAAAGATCAGAATTCGCTTGCATTTTACAACGTTGGGAGTGGTGCCACAGTTCATCTCAGCTTGAAAGAAAGAGGAGGACGAAAGAAGTAAAGATATATTTCTTATGTATGTTTGTTTTTCAACATATTTATCTTTTGACAAGTTTAAGATTTTAGAATCATTGTTTGCATGGGATATAGGTATGTACAATACGATTATTGTTAGTTTTAAAATTATTATTGCAATTAACCAACTGTTAATGATGTATAGCTTTTATTGCAAATATGATACTTTAACAATAAAAAAATGTACGATTATAAATTGTAACTACAAATTCATTCTATAATACATTAATTGTTTGATACCTATCTCAAAAAAAATCTGAAATACTCCAAGAATTTTTACATTTACCTACAAAAAAAATGCAAAATGCAACAAACATTTCCTGGAAGCAACAACGACAGAGCATCTAATACCGGTGAACATGCTCAAATCACTGTATTCCAAGTATTTCCCCAGCTTTGGATTATAGGCTAGATGATTACATTGACTTAGGTATACCAACCTTGTGTCTTGTGATTTACATGGAAGACCTGTTGTGGAAACTGGCACTGGCATAATATTGACTGGTGTTTTGATGTAGTTGTACAAGTACAAGACATTCCTACTAAGAACATGACCGCACACAGAACAAACGCTTTTCAAGAGTGTAGGCTGCATTTATTGAGCTGTATCAGTTCATTCTCATTCTGTATGAGAAGTTCACGTTGTAAACTGTCTGGAAGGTAGGGAAGGGGAAACGAAAGGAAAAGTGTAAGTAGAAGAGAAAATGCAGTAGACTAGTGAAAGTCGGATAGTGTGTGTAGTGAGTAGTAAGCTACCGACTTACTATATTTAAGAAGCTTCTGATACCAATACCAAACTGACAGTTTTTGTACCTGCGGATTGCAAAAATAAAACATGTATTGCAGGTAGTTGGGATAGGAAGATATTTTGAAAAAATTATAAATCGGCTTAGTCTAGAAAAGAAAGTGATCGATCACGATCAGGATAAAAGCGGTTCTTTGCGATTGAGCTTAAACATTTGTTCTCTGAAGTTCTATTCGGTTCGGAATCAAGAATTAGTGACCAGCAGCGTCAAGAAGCCAAAGTAAGCAACATTTTTCCCTAAATAAATTGCGCTATTCCTGGTAATAAAATCAATTAGAAATTAGATTGGCTTTTTGTAAAGAAGTTTTCCTAGAACGAGCGAAAAAAAAGTTTTTTTTTGTGAATGCTTTCCCTTCCACACTCAAAATGAAATCAAAATACAAAGTGATACTAGTTGTGTGGGAGGATGTCGATGCGATGGAATGAATGAAGTTTGTGTGAGAAGTGTACTTGTACGGCTTAAAGCGAGGTATTTCCTTTCTGCGGCTCCTCGTCAGCTTTTGCGGTCT
>JAQGAG010000450.1:0-15882 GCA_034696835.1 Lepidocyrtus lignorum
TAATAAAACAGTGAGAAGGAGTATGAACCTTAGAAATTATTATTTGCTCTGCAAATTTTTCAATCAAACAGTTTGTTTAAATGTATATACCAAAACAAGTAAGTATGAAATATATATGAAGTGCAACAAGTTGAGCAAACTCGTACACTTAAAAAAAGTTACAAAAACGGCTGTCAAAACAAGTCATTAAAATAGTAATAAAATAGTAATTAGTCAATTTTATTAATCAAATTTTGTATTTGTCGTTGTGTGTTTTTTGTACCTTTAATACATATATTTACAATTAAGATGATAGCTTTGTTTTTGTGTAAATAAATAAAATATTATTACGTACATTAGCTACTAGATCAAATGAAATGGAAGTCGAAGTCAATCATGGTAAATTTAATTTAAAACATTAATCCAAAATAAGTTATTCGTAGAATGATTTACTGCCGATTGTCACAAATCAACGCAATTAAAGCTAGCTTTCTTTGTGACTCGAAATCTCGATAAATAGTCCACCTGGTTCTACTTAGGGAATACGGTAATCTTAAAATCACCCATATATCCGACGCTTCACCCACCATGTAAATGCTTGCACGTTCATAAGCCCCTTGTTAATATCCACCTTTGAACCCTCGATCCCTACCAACTCTTTTATTGGAGGCACACAAGCTGGTTGACGTATAAAACTTTCTCCAACTACAGTAAATCGGGATTTCTTTGTTGACCTATCGTCCTCCTTTCTTAGCTTGTAGTTCTTATAGTTCCACCATGACCATAGATCCTCATACCATTTATACTTCCTCTTCTGCTCCGAAGACACTGACGTTGAAGATTCCGGGGCAAGCTGCAAATGCTCGAATACCCTTTGGCAGAGATTGCACCAGCCCTGACTTTGAATCACTTTCGATTTCTTTTTCCACTCAAAATATTTCATGTAGGCTTCCTCATCCTGATCCAAATAGACTAGATAATCTGCAAGATGCTTGGGCGTCTTAAAGTTTCTGGTGTCAATATAGGAGCCTTTCGGAGCAATCGCTGAATACTCTTCCGAGTATGATCCTCCATAGACTACGGGCACGATGTCGCTACTCAAAGCGTTAAAAAGTTTCTCCGTTATGTAGTCCCCACAAAGGGTGTTCTCGAATGATAAATAAAACTTGTGCGTTTTCGCGATATGATCATAGCAGTTTGGAACACTTGAATTTGGACATTTTTGGCCACACCTCCCATAAATATTGACGGGGATGTATTTTTGAAGCTCTTTAACAAAGTATTCCCGTTTCGATTGGGAGTGGCAGCTGGATACTATCCAGGCTACTAATTTGGGTCGTTTTCCGAGGTTTGGATTAATGTAGGCAGTGGAGTTGGTGCTGCTCGAGTCCGAAAGTGGGACTATATGGCCGTAGGGGTGGTAAACGTCCGAATCTCGTCTAAATTTTGTAGATTCATATAAAAAATGTTATCCTAAATTGCATTAAAGAGTGGATACCTAAATTCTAATATGGTTACTCATTAACCTGTATGTCATCGTCCAATTGAATACATTCGGATAATCTCTCAAGTTCGATTGGGTGTAGGCTGGACATTCCTGTTGTAAATACACCCATATTTGATCCGCTGACCTTTTGTTCGGAATTTCTTCACTGAAAAAATATAAATCAATTTACAATGTAATCTCAAATTAAGAACATAGAATGTTTTATTTAAGCACTTTTTATGACTATATTTTACTTTAACAAATCCCACGAATGAAAAACAAGCGCATCACTCGCCCTCAAATATCTCCTATCATAGGTAATCCTACAAGGGATATCAAACACTGCTCCTGAGGCTGCTTGAGGCGATGGTTTCAGATAAGGACACTGCTTATCTGTGAGCACTTCTGCATCATATTGATCCCCCCATTGGGATGTCCACCTTAGGATTATGATTTCACTTTCATCAACATTCAACCGAAAGTCTGTATCACGCCAACCCCAAAACGTCCATGCCGGCTTTTTGACGGGAAGCAAAGGCCCAAATTGATAGACAAAAATTACGCCAGTGAAGAAGAGCACGAGTATAATTTTTAACCTGTGGGCACACAACTTTTTAATGTTTCGGATTCTACAAATCTTCAAGGATTGGGTGTGCATGTTTCCCCCCTTGAAGAAAACTTTCTCCGTGTAGGATACTCAATTTAGACTCAATTACTCCAGTTACAAATTCAGGATAGCTTTGAGGATGTACATTAATGAATTGAGTCACATTACACACGTAGGAATAAGAATAATTAAAAAACAGCCTATTCCCGTTACTGGAACCTGGCGTCATTCCACCTTCTTTCATCAATCCCTTCTATTTGGCGAGGTCTAATTTAAGAAGCCACGACAGCCACCGACTATCAACCCTTCATGCTTGTAATAAATTATTACTAATGATAATGATTCACGAGTTCTTCCATTTTCCTTAAATTGACTGCTGCCTACTCTAGTAGTACATTTGTAGTAAACTTACGAAGCAAGACACTTTCTCCCATCACCTTCCTCCAGATTAGTTGAAGAGATAGGACTAAATGGAACTTGACAATTGATTTGGAACTTCTTTATTTATTGAGTCTACTTCTACAGAACTAGCATTTCAGAAGCTCTTCTTGTCACATCAATATAAAAATTGTGGGAGGCTACTGTTAACTGCCCATCGTTCCGTGACAAACATTTCCTCCACTCTATTCATTCCCAGTTCAAATATTAATGGGCTGAAAAACATGGATTTTGCTTTCCGTTAGCGTGGCACACACAATGTGGGGAAGGGAAAGAAATGAATGTGAGATATTTGAGCATACGATGCCTCGACATTTCCCAACTTACGACACACTGTGTGCGGTCCACTTAAAGCCTTTAATGGTAAGCATCTTTCAGGTAATCAGGTAATTGTGATGATGATAATGATGATGGAAAAGGGACAAACAAGACGAAAAACAGGAATTTAAATTTATGATGGACCATTAGCCCCAAACATTATTTGTCGTCTTCATAGGTCACTGCCCATTTCTTCACATTTTTGACACATGAAAAAATAATTGAGATACTAAATAAGAAAATAATCCACTTGAGGCAACAGAAAATCATGTGATTAACAAATTGGATACATACATATTCGTAGAATTTTCATTTAGACTTTTGGATAAATTTACTTCAATTCAGTATGGATCGCGTCCAGTCAATAGTTTTCTAAATATGTACATATGTATACCACAATAAGGTATTGATCGTGGAACGTATGGGAAAGGAAGGCTTCCAATTAGAAAAATAAACAATCATCACTTTTTTCTATTTGCTCTGGTGGTAAAGTGCTTAAAATATACTTCAAATTTTTACCATTTCGTCTTTTCTCGTCCCTCAATCAAATTTCCATCTCGTCAATACACTCCTTTTTTTAAATCGTGCATGTGAATATACTCTTCTCGTAAAACTACTTATAGCTGAAATGACAAATTGGATGAGAAATAATTTATGAGCTTTTGCGTTTTCAACATTTTTCTATGCACAAATACCACTGGCTTATACTTATATCCTCCTCCCAAAATCAACTCTGACATGAACAAAGACTTTTCATGTTTTCCCATCCAGCACTCAAACTCAACTTGCACGCTTACTAAAAGTGATAATTTCTTTCTATTACAGATACTTCTACTTTATATTGCGAGACAGGCTTGTCCTTCCTTCCTTCACTGTCAGTTTAAGTGGTGTTCAGATAATGGACAAAAAGCCAACTCAGCATTTTTTCTAAAGAATAACTTTAACCTCGTAATGAACGTTCCAGCTCTAAGCGGAAAACTGATACCTAAAAGCTGACAAAATTGATAATACATTTTTAAAGGACTGGTAAAATGTAACAATAATGACAGAATTTTTACGTCTATTCTTACACATTACTATTTACGTAATTGTAATCCAAAAATTTCACATTCTTGAGGTCATTCATTTTCTCTTCCAAAATGATACTATATTTTGTTAGAATATTTTCGAGCTTATGGCAGGTAGATGGAAAGAAATGGGGACATGCAGGGGAAGTAATACGTGACGTAAATACACACTTAACTGGGAATAGAGGGTGCATATATTATTATTATGTATAATTTGTCATAGCGTAGCAAGAAATCGTGGTGCGTCACCAGAAAAAAAATCTTTAAAATGGTAGGAGTGTCAAGTAGCTTGAAATGACCAAACTCCCAGCTCCTACTTGGAAGTTAAGTGTAGGTAGAACTGTCTTATTATTGCTTGTTTTGCCTCGGTTTGGTTTGCTTAAAAGAAATGGATTTTTCTTATCGCGGTGATATATGCATATATTATGTGTGTACATGTCCAAAATGAACTTTTGTAGTTTGTATAACAAGTCTATGCAGACTTCAGAAGGTGAATTTGGCGATATGAAATAATGGGTTTTTATTATGGGCTATGTTTTGTATACATTTTGCATCTTATCAGATCTGACCGCAAGCTTCTCCTTCAAATTAGTTTTTCGCATCACGTCGGTCAGTGCCCGTACCTAAACACTGGACAACAAGTTTGATGCAAGGAAATCGTTTGTGTATTGGAGCAGGTTCAGTGCATGAAAAAAGGAACCAAAATAGAAGTTGATATTACATGATAAAATGACTTTTTGCGTGATATTGCCACTTGAGACCGAAACTCACTCGTTAAAAGGGGGTTGAACTGAACTGCAACGTAACCAACCCTTTCATGAATGAATCATACTGCGTACACATAATAAAATAAACAAATTCTATTGCCATTTTAGTCAAGTCACAAGTTCAAAATTTACTATGCAGAGTGAAATGCCAGGTATACAAGCCAAAAACAATGCAAACAATATTTTTTAAAATCAATGTCATCTTCAGGTAAAGTCTTGGTTCTGTCTTCCAGCTTTTGTTAGTTGCTAAATCGGTAGAAATAAGTTATAACAATCATTACGACAAAAAATTATGTGCAAGGACAAATATGCACTATTAAAAATACATTTGAGATTCTAGTTTCTACTTGTTTCACATATTTAAAACAATTCTTTCGAAATATTTCTCCCATATTCCCACAGCCAAGGTATAAAATTGAAATAACTTGCACTTGAGAAATTCCTGGTATTAGAACAAGCTGGAATACGTTGATCGGTCCAATTTTCATTGTCCGCCCCACTTCTATTTGAAAACGGCTTCCTCAAATTCCTTTTAGGACTTTCGTATGTACTCCACCAATATTTTAAATTCGCATACGACTGGATCACAGGCTTGCGTTTATGTTCAGTCAGTTGTTGGCAAAGGGAACACCAGCCATTCCCATCCACCACTTTGTACTTTGTTTTCCATCCGAAATATTGCAAATATTTTTCCGGATTTTTGTCCAACTCCAGTAAATATTCTGCTAAGGCTTTCGGTGACTTGAAATCCTCCGTATTAATGTATGAACCGGGAGGGGCAAAGGTTTCGTATTCACCCCCTACCCCTCCATAAACTATTGGGACTAGATTGTACTCTAACGCATTTGAAAATTTCTCCGTTATGTACTCCGAGCATAGAGAGTTCTCGAAGGATAAGTAGAATTTGTACTGTTTGGAAATAGTTGAAAAGCATCCTTCACCATTGTGGGAGCATTCATGGTGGCCACAATCTCCGTAGATATCCACAGGGATGAATTTTTCAAGTTCATCAACGTATTTTTCTCGCCTTCCCTCCGTTTCACAATGGGAGACAACCCATGCTACCAGTTTTGTCTTTTGTTGGAGAATCTGTTGAAGGGAAAAATTGCCGATGGCTTCTTCTCGCTCTGTTGGGCTTAGTTTTGCTATCCGGAAGTAAGGATGGTACACGTCGGAGTCTTGACTGTATTGGCAGAAATTAAAGTAGATGAATATGAATTGGTAATTATATGAATGCCCTGAATCAATAAATAAGTTAATTTTTTTTATTTACCGATACGTCATGGTCCAATTGAACATATTGTCATACTTCTCCAATTCTAGTTTAGTGTACGATGGAGATTCCTGCTGTAGGTAAATGTAAATTTGCGAACTGATTCGTATCGGTGGTATATCATTCTTCCTATTCCATAAAAATCATACAGAAAATCAATCAATTATTAAGAATTTCTCAATTTCTTCTCATTTAAAATGAGCACATTGCATTGACTTCAGTTAGTGTTAAGTCTAAAGTCCCAGGAAGCGATATGGCTTCGCTTCGCATGATGAAAAAATCTAATAAACCTAAAAACATATTTGGCTCTTCCATCGCGTAATTATTGTTATCACCGCAAGTTCCCAATACATGAGTTATCAATCAGTTATCATCATTGTGTCATCGCATAAAAATCCAACACACCCCATAATAATAATTAATAACCCTTGCATTCAATAAATGCATTAGCATTATTGCATATAAAAAAGTCCAATTGCGAATCAATTCAATTGTAAGAAAAAGTAGTAAAAATAAGCAAGTTAATTTAATTTAAAAAAAGTAATTTCGCAATGCAGACGAGTCATATTATTAATATGATATCCTGATACGATTCACAAAGTAACTATCATTAAGTCACTGCTAACTTTTAATACGTACTAGGTGTTTACAAGGTGTACACACACTATTTAATTGTTAAACATTTTCATACCGCAATCGGAAGGAAGCAGAACCAAGGCAGAGGCGGACACACATAATAAAACAAATGTAACTTGATGTAAAGTAGCCACATTTATCCTAGAGTAATCCAATAACCACGAAACTACTTTCAACCATTTATATATATATAAAGTGCAAGGCATCGCATGAGCAATGACGCTACGTGTATGTAAATTCTTTTAAAAAATGGTAAAGGAGCGAGAAAAAAATAATTAAGATAAGTTTAAAAACACACAATGAACAAAATCTTGAATCAAGCTCTAGAAAAGTAATTCAGCTAGATTGATAAAGATAACTGATAAGGTGAGATTTTGTGCAGATTAAGATTTTTACATAGGTACATGCGCACGGCATCATAATATTTACCTAATTAGTTGGCTAGGTATGAGCAGGTTTGCAAAGGGAAACAAAGTAAATCTTTTTTATCGCATTTCCGGAAGTGATTACTATCTAAATACAATATTGCATCTAGATAGTTATCCCTACAACAGCAAAAAGAAGTTACGCCTACGCAATTATATACGTGCAAACAAAAACATTTAATAATAATTAATTTTTGGATTTTCGAAAGCATTTAACTACATTTATTATTATCAGTTATCATTTCATACATTTTGAATATATTCACCTGAAATACAAATCCCGAGAATGAAAAATCACCGCATCACTAATCCCAAAATATCTCCTGTCCGTTGTGAACTGACAGTTTTTCAAGCATTCCTGATCACTGGAATTAGTCCAAAAAGTTGGAAAATCCTTCTCATGATATCTCGTCCATACTAAAACCACGTTAATATCCGGAACTTTCTCCGCCGCCGGGATCAGCGACAAAATGAAATTTCGCTCCTGGGTTGCCACTGTTTCCAGCCTTTTAAGACGATTTGTTTTGTGATAAGATGATATGAAGATTAGGCTGATGAAGAATAGGTTGAATAGGGCAAACACGAGGATGTTCTTAAGTCGGCAAACTTTTCTTCTTACCATGGCGGAGCACACTTTAGCCGACCATTTGCCACTCGAATAACAATACTTAAGCCATTGTAGATAAGAACAAAGTAACTGAATTACTGGAAGGTCACGTTGTACCAGCTAGATTTAATACGTTTGATGTTTTTAGCGCCATGATAAACCATGTAATACAGCTCATATTTGTATAGTTAGTAAATTCAGTGTACGAAACTGGAATTGTTAATAGCCAGCTTTACAGCGTCTGACTGCCGAACGGACTTCATATTACGATGATTGTTGTCACAATGATGTAATGGCTCAACATCGTCTTCATCACTGGTACATGTTTTTGGGGTTGAGTTACTAGTAAAGCTGGATGATTGAACCCTTTTCAAAAAAATACTCTTCAAACGATCATCGAGCAGGACACACCGAACAAACGTGAGCCACAGTCATGAAAAATATAGTAAAGCGACTCCGAACAATCCTTCTTCCTACGCTGGCTTTTCACTATTCTTTAATATCATAAAACGTAGGGGAACAAAGCAGGAGGAACCGTGGAGAGCAGAGTAAACATTAAAAAAAATATTACGAGAGCAAGGTAAATATCGTATTTATGTGGGTGCACGTTCAAGTCTAGGAAAGAAAGGAACACTAACTAAATCGCTGACTGTTCTTTTTACGAGCCTGAGCCTGAGAAAAGACATGTGCCATTTGAAATGCTCAACTCATCTCCTACCTTTATAGCCATCACATCATCATCATCATGAATCTTCAGTGATTCATCTTACATTTGCATAAGGTTGTTTTGCTGGTCGGGAAAACATTGCAAAATATTTACATTTGCGTGTCTAAAGTCTAAACACGGAGCAACTGTCTGCACCTGGCAAATGTGAGAATAATTTTGTCGATGGTTTTGCAAAATCATAGGTTTTTCAATGTTGAGATTTAGGATGTTTTTTATATAACTGATTTTTCTACTTCTTTTCCATTTTTTGGGGCGTTGATGATTGATGATTCTTCAAGATCCAGGACCAAGACTGTTAACTCATCTCATTTCATTTTCATTCTGTTTGATGATAAATGACTTTAAATTCTTCTTCAAAAGCTTTTGTACTGTAGCCATAAAATCAAACGTACCTATGCATATTACTATGTACGTAGCGTAGATAAATTTAAAAAACGGATGCTGGTATGATTACGTTAGGACGCATACCTACCCAAGTACTGACAATGAGTACTGGTTAGACAGTAATAACAGGTTTGTGTAGATCAAAATTCAAACTTCACAATAATATTTTAATTCTCATCATCCTCAATTGCCCAGGGGAGATTCCAGAGCGCAGAGCTGAGGAGCCTCAAATCTTCTGCACGTTAAAAACAAAATTCCCTTTCGTTCGTGTAGGTATGGCTTTGTAAACCCACTACGATATAAAACCACCCACCCCCGAAAAGTAAATTAACGTATTATGCTTGAATCTGAATCTTTGAAAGCTGAAAGGGAAAATGCTTGTCGGATATGATGTATGGAGCTGGATCTAGATGATGGCCCATGGATAAAGAGTTATTCTTGAGTTGATCCATACCTGTAGTGAGGTATATTACATTGTGATTGAATCCGTTCTTTATAATATTACACGAATAGCGTGATCTTATCTGATCACTAAAATGCGTGTGTGATGTAAAAACATGATTTCCAAGCACGCATAAATACTCGTCTATAAAGTAGGTACATGCAATTTACGGAATACATTTACAGAACAAAAAGAGAGTTTTAGACAGACACAAAAAACCGACACCGTAAGAACTCTTGTAATTGCTTTGCAGGAAGCCCTTGTCCATTTTCCGCTGGCTGCTTTTGTAAAGTACTGGAGAACAGAAAATGTAATATGGAAGCCATAAGAGATAAGAATACTCAAAAAATCCATTGTTTGCCACTTATTCCGTAAGAGCCTCACAATAGTCACGATACGATAATGTGCCTCACCGTCCGCGCATCCAGCCCAATTATCATTTTCCGTGTTTCCGTTTCTCTCATCAATCGAGCCCATAATAACTCCACTTCAGTCCAGTCATGTAAAACAAAATCATGTCGCATTCATGTTTTGTACTAAAAATACACACGTAGGTAATAGGTGGGTCATATATCCAGTAAAAAACGTAATCTACCTATATCATAATGGTGTGTATCCGGTAATTGACTTAATACTTCAGTTTATTCCTGCCTCTGTCATTTCAACTCTTCCATTGAAAATTCCAGAAACCTTTTGAGGCTTCGTCAATAAGCTGTGCATATATTTAGTTTCTCGCTTAATGCCATCCCAAACGGGCATCAGTCGAGATCTTTAATTCTTGATGGATTACACGCGATTTATGAACGCTTTACAAAAATCTTTGTTTTCATTACATACGGCTCCTCAGTCCAGTCCCACAGAAATTATGCATTTGTGTTGTACTTTTGCATACAATTTTTATGTCATGCGATGTTCAATTGGATTTTGGAAATGGCTGCTACAAAAAAACATTTATTTTTGTTGTTTCACCTTCATTTTGCAATGTGCGTAGCAGTTACATAGACATACCGCATACGTACACATCTATCTATATTTTTTTGCTTTCCTACAGTCTTTATAAAAAACGAAAGTAATTACAACATCAGAAGTCATTTAATGCACGAAACGAACGAAGACAAGGTGGAGGCGAGGCTGGTAGGTAATAATTTATTTAACGAGATTTTAAACACGAGATCTGCACTCCGTGCAAACTACGCAACAATTCGAAAGTAGGAAAGATTCGTACAACGTGAAAACGTGACCCTGATCTTGGGAAATATGTAACAGGGAGTAGCTGCAATCATATTACCTATGTGTAGAACAATGAATATCGTATTACAAAGTCGGATAAGCTATGTATGTCTGCAAAAATATTACGGTATGGATAAAACATGTAAATTGACGACAAATCGTTTTGCTAAATTGTAAAGGCAACGGACGATCGACAAATGACAATACATAATGGATTAAAAATGGAATCAGATGTACTCGTGACTCCTTTGAAAATATCAGGCTATCTACTACTATCTAGTACTAGTACTATTCATGTAATACAGGGTGGGATTTTAAAAATGTCTTTTTTTTTCAACGGAATTTCCTGTACTGTTACAGCGTACAACGGACTTTTGGATATCAGGCTCATACCATTATAACAATTATTTAAAGATTAACAGCGATTGGCAAATATTTATTTTTCGTTTATTATCATTAGTTCATCAAACTGTGATTTATCATGATCGTCCCACCTACCTTTTATTGCTACACAAAACTAAAACATTATTTGTCTTGGCCAACAAATCAGGTGATAATATCAAATTTAACTTTGTAATTATGTAGTGCATAGTAGCAAAACACCGGCCGTACCACGTGTCGCTTATAGCCCCATCCTATTAAACCTCTCACACGTTTCGTTTGTTTCGGGTGTGGATATGTCGATATAATGCACACCCACTCAACCAAGCCAATCCCAGTCCATCAATATGAAATCCTGTAAACTTTACTACACCGTGACTTCTTACTAGTCATACTCCAGAGTTTTTTTTATGGTTTTAAGGCTCTCTAATTCTCTTACCCTTTAAATAATGTACTATGAAGTAGTTTAGCTTTAATTCAATGAATCCAGTTTTGATTTAGTTTTTTACTTACAAAGTTTGACAATGGGACTATCTATGTGGGTTGCGAATATAATGGCAAAGAAAAATTATTGGGACAAAGTTAGAAAATAACTTAAACCTTGTGTTTTTTTAATTTGAACTCAATTTACGTACTAAACCTGACTGGGAAAATTCAACCTGTTTCAAGTGGAGGAATTTTTCTACTGTGTTTGGAGCTGTGTTTAAATGGGAAGTTGCACTGTACTTTATATGATCAATTTATCTTTTTATTTTTTAATCACAGTACATATTAAAATAGCGCAACACTGGCTTGTTCAAGTAGGTTTTAGGGATTAGGAAATACTCCTTTGCTTGAAGTTCAATAACAAGCTATTTATCAAAAACTTTATCTACCAAGCAAATGGACGAAAATGCGCATTGCGCAGTGCCACAAGCTCCTTCATTACTATTCATACTTGAATGATTAGCGCAAATAAGTTTTCAACTGAAAAGTGCTTTAACCTTGCCTGCGTTTAAAGTTTACTGAAGTTTGGCTTTTTTACGATGTAATTTTTATGGTTGCGTTTTTTCTTCTGAGACGACGACGGGAATGCAATGACACAACGGTAACGAACAGGCACTATAATGCTGCGACTTGGGTGGGTGATGTAATAACAATGCAAACTCAACTGAACTAGAACGAGCAGCGTAATAGCTAGGTGTAGTTGTGCTTGTTTCTAATTGTGGACAAAGTTAACTAACGTTACCGTAAACCGTAACCAGAGCGAACTGTAAACTTGCCAAAAAATTTTTTAGTGATTTCCCTCCATGATAAGAAGGGATACATTTCGTTAAGGCTAGTTGATGAATGAAAGCAATAAATTGAAAGCGAAATAGTGCATTTTTTTGCAGACAAAAAGTCAAAGTCGAGTTTTCAAAACGAAATTAGTTTAAACTTGAGGTTTTGTGGTTACGTAAGTAAATGTAATTAGCTTAGGATAAAGTATAATGATGATATGAATGCTTTGCCTAGTTTTTTTTTAAGACAAGGAACACGAAATGCAAAAAAAACATGGTGATTGTACATACATATACATTTAGATTCATTGAAACTGTGAATGTCGAACTGACACAAAACAGAAATATCTACAACATGTCATAATTTAAAATTATTAACAAATCATTGATGTTCGAAGATGGAGAATTCTAAACTTATAGCGATTATAACTCGTATAGAACAGAATTCTAATACAAAATTAAGTGATGTGTTTTTATGAAATTGTCATCCTTGTCATTCTCATCGTGTATGAGCAATGGAATGTTCAATCAGATTTTCACATATACCTAAACACAGCTAAACGCCCGCACACAGTGATGGTACTATCTTATTCGAACGATTTAACGAGATCTATAAACAATTATACTTGTTACCATTTTTAATTGCAATCTAACTCTTACCATAAAATTTTTAATTTCCCATTTAATTAGCGATTTAACAGTGAATGGTTTCATATGACTAGGCATGAAATCGCTAAATTAGTGGAGAATGAGCTTAAAACGGAATAGGGTTTGAGTGGAAAGTACATAGTAATAATGAGTAATGACAATGACAATCAAGCGCGTTTTTCATTACTCATTCACCAGTTCATGCCAACTGCTCTGAATGCAAAAACATTATGCACCTAATCCGAAAATAGCCACTTACTTTCCTGTCATCATGAGTGTGTGGGGTGAGTATTAAAAAGAGATCTGAAAAGTATGGGAATTCTTCCCAAACTAAAAGTTAGCATAGGTGACAAAATAGCATTCCTTTTACAACAATGCAATGAAACGTGTTGGTTTGTTCTCATATAGAAGGCTGACTCATTCATTCAATGAAAGTCTTGGCAAATTGAATGTCATTTGCCTCTCCATGATAATTTGCATAGAATATTCTCTCATTGTCAGTTAGATCCATGCGCGTGGGTTGCTTTGTCATTCATTCGTTAAATTCAAAAATTCAAACTTGAAGAGTATTTTGAAAAAATAGGTCACTATATCGGATAATGCAATGCTTAAATTTTACCGATCTAGTTTATGAAAATTGAAAAATTTTGGTAAAATTTATGAAAAATGCTTGCTCTATCAAAATGCATTAAAGGTCATTCTTTGGTAAAAAAAATGCGATAGTTTACAAAAATTACGTCAGATCAAAGTAGCAATAAGCAAGTCGTCGATGATGTTATTTATAAGAGCAAGCTATAAGAAAAGAACATTGCAAACTTTTGATAGTGATAATTTTCTGCAATTAAATACTTTAACATCTCGCAGCATGGATCAGCTCTGGGAACTTTTTTATGGATCAAGCAAAAATTACTATATGGGAGCTTGAAATAAAACATGACTATGACAAAAAACGTCAATGATCAGAAACCCTGTGAAAGTCTACATTTTTTTGTAGTCTTTTGGTCTTACAAGGGAAGTATGCGTGAAGATGTCGTCCAAATGATTACAAATTTGTACTCCAGGGGTATTTTTTATGCTTATCATGATAGGCATACTCATTTTCCCAAATGGTGAACTTTGACCTTATAATTTAAACACATACCGCGCGCGTTTCCTAAAGCACAGAACGATACGCAACCACACTAACGCGAGCTGTTCAATGAAAAGCATAAGCAACGCGCATAATAGCGTGGAAAAACTTTCCAAGCATCCCGTTGCTGGCGGAAAGGTTCAAAAATTGAATCTGTCAAGACAAATTTAAATTGACCATAATAAACTTTCTAGAAACAATTCAAAGCCCTCACATTCGCATATTGCCTCATACAATAACATGAATTAGTACTATCTACAATGTATCAATTTCCATTTTAATCGCAAATTAATAAATTAACATTACTTTCCCCCAGCAGTAGTTTACAACGGCAAAACGATGCTATCTCGCTCGTCGTTCGTGCTTTCCACTGAACAGCTCGCGTCAGTTTGGTTGCGTATCGTTCTGTGCTATAGGAAGCGCGCGCGGTATGGCTTTAAATTAAAAGGTCAAAGTTCACCATTTGGGAAAATGAGTATGCCTATCATGATAAGCATAAAAAAATACCCCCGGGGTACAAATTTAAAGTAATTTGGACGACATCTTCCCGTATACTTCCCTTGTTAGTCGCGTTTGATAAAATAAAATACCAAAGACACGTGGTGCATTTTAACCACAATGTCTTGTCTTTTTAATGCACTTTGATTTTGCAATGTTGCACGAGACATTAATCAAATCAGAGTCAAGGTGCTTTCCTCTACTACTCCCTGTCCGTGTCCATAATCAAATCACATTTTTTTGCTGTAATTGTACATTTACCGGTTCACATGCGTAAAGAGGAAATAATCACCAGTGACATACATGAAATGAGATAAAGTTGTACATATGCAAAAATAACCGTCAACAAAATAAAAGATAATGCCAAAAAAATGCACACAACAAACTCTAAACATAGTATTATCATGATCAAGAGCAACGGTATTTATTCTAAAACCCCTTTATATAGAATCATATCAGATAAAAACTAATTATTCTAACATGACATATAACAAACAGGTATACAGTATTATCTGACAGATACATGGAATGTGAACGTGAATACAAAATGAGAACACTTTCTGCTTTCCATTACTTTCTGAGTTCTTTGCCACATAAGTAAATGTAGCCAAAATTGTTTAAATAAGTATTGTAGACCGTGTGGCAATTGTTAGGTAAATTCTGACCTTTATTTTCAGAAGAATGATGACGATGAGAAAAAATTGTAAAAGCCAATCTCCTTTAACGTATGCAGAAAAATGGCCCCAATCAAGAATAAAATAATCTGTCAAAAATAGTTCAGTCACAAAAAAATCTCTTTAAAAAACTTTGTCCTTTTGATTTTTTTTACATTTACTACATTTTTACATTTTTTTTCGTTTTAGTAAACAATCAATTTTCCAAATGATGTCTTTAGATTCAGTTCTACTTTTTGCTCTAATTTTTACATAATAATAAAGAAACATTGTAAGCGTGTGCTCTCCTTTTCTATTGTCTTGCAAAAAGCAACAAAGAATTTTTTGGCCCACTGTCCGAAGAATTTCTATTTTTTCCCTAAACATAAAAAAACATACCCATACGCCTTGCTACATATATGCCAGTAATACTTTTCTACTAAATACCTACTTAAAATACCAACGCAAACTCATCTCACCTAGATTGAGTCTAATGAGCCAGGAAATACATAATTGGATTACACTGACGTAAAGAATGTGAACAATTTTTCATATAAAACTAAAATACTCGGCGATCTCTTCTAGTCATCATTTAAAAAAGAATACTTCACTCTTCTTATCTTATCTCATATTTGAAATGGTTGAATGCATTCTCTCAAATTTTCAATCAAACTGCTTACATAACTTCTAAAACAATATCCTACTGTTTTCTTTGAAGAAGTCATAAATAAAGTTAAAGTCAGCTTAGGATTACGTAAGATAAACATAATAATATGCGAACGCCTAACAAACCTAAATACTCTGTAAATCAAAACGGATACTGATGCTATATGATAATTGATCTTTGCGAAAGGTACACATAATTCTGTTACATTTTGATCTCATATTACATCGCCCCTTTTCCTCTTGCTGTCAGTTTAATTGTAGC
>JAQGAG010000451.1:0-15876 GCA_034696835.1 Lepidocyrtus lignorum
TCGTGCGCACAGACAGACGGACGGACAGACGGACGCCAAATCGATCGCATTACTAGCTTTCAGCTACGTAATAAATAAATATTATGACACTTTGACATTATCACAGTTTCCTAAATTATTTTACATGACACATTGAACGAACTTCCATTGCTCCCTTGGTTTACTTAAATCCATAATGTGACCATAGTTGATTTGACCATTGCTTCAATTTAAATTCGGACATGATTGCGAAAGTTTAAAGATTTGGGAAACATCTATTTGGGACATATTAAAAAAGATGTCAGCATATTGCGAAGTGCCCAAATTTTGGGTGGATAAAATATGCTGAAACATTCCGAGCTTTCTGGAGAAATATTTCCATGCTGTGGATTTCATGCCTGCAGAAGCAAAAAAGGCTTGAAAAATAAATTATATAAACATTCTTCCTCAAGAAACGTTCGTTTGTTGCGACTTAGTGTTCGTGTTCATGTTTATTATGTATAAAAGAGCGATATACTGTCACCGATTGCATAATGTTTATGGTGGTATGGTCTCCAGATCAAGTGCTATCCAAACAATTTGCTCCGAGAAATCCTCTCTCAATACTTTTGGGAACAGATTTAGCATAATAATGCAATGCATTGTAATTTACTTATTCATAAATTCGTGTCAGGACTGGGCCTCCACTTATGACATGAATGACCTACCTACATTTTGAGTTTTCCGTCAATCCCAGTCTATTTTTGTTTTCCCATTTAAATACCCACACTCCAATATCCCACCATCTGTATACCTATATAACATAATGCATGCATGTATGAATTTATTCATTAAAACAAAGAGCCATATGGAATTCAAGTATTTAGGCACCTTGAACATCTTTTATTATAAGATTATACCGACAAGAGAGAAAGTTTTGATTCCATTTCAACTTTAACATATTATTACTAACATATTGGAGTAGGTGGATTCGAAATTAAATACAAGTCATGACGTAATAGTAATAGTGATATTCGCCACTATAATACATGTTTACATCTATACATAGGTATCCATTTCTATTCTAATACTTTGATGAGACGGCAACGTGAGCGTGAGTCAACTCTGAGAATTTCCGAATTTCGAATTGCTCTTGTAATTTCATATAAATTCCTTATACTTATGTACATTAGCAAGCCTTATAGTTTAGAAATCCGAATACTCCCGAATTCCCCCTTATCTGTCAGTCAACCTATATCCTCTTAAATCATCACATTTATATCCTTCGATATAGGCATATGGATATGAATCATCATCACGATCACAACTCGAGTTCACTTCAGCCATATACATCCACATCACCCATAAATTTCGCTATATTGCCATTTATGTTTGCACGGAGTGGCAGACAGCAAAGTGTTCAAAATGCAGCAGCCGTTACCACAGGAAAGTACTCTGGAACATATACAGTTTCACTTCCCCAACTATGTATTCACCCTTCTTCCTATACGGCGACTGTTTTCCGGTAATACCGATGAGATGTGGGTAGTTTACCCTATCTACATGCAAAATAATTCTGCTTATATTTCCACAACAAATGCACGTAACAACGAGCGTGACAATCATGTTGATACGAATCCGCTATACTGATGTGTGATGTGAATGGCGCCTACGAAATATCGCTCTTTTTCTTGCATTCACTTCGGCAGATTTTTTTCTCTTCATCCCCGGTCGATACGATTCGGGGAGAAACGGAAAGTTTTACGGTTGCACGTAAAAACGTAACGCGAATGTGGATACGCAAATCCATCTAAACGACCCTTTCCCCCCGTAATATCATGCAACGGGCTCTTATAAGGTATCCCTTCCCTGGTGCATTAAAGCTTTGAAGGATAAGGGTAGGAACCTACACATAGAAATAATATTGCAAGGGAGAGCTCGTGCTTTTCCCCCACTTAAGTGCAATACACGTAATAGGCATAGCAAAATATCTAATCCAAACAGTGGAAGGATAATAAAACGTAGTAAGTCTTTTGCAAATGCCAAAAAATGAAAACACAACATTTCTTGGCTACTAGTCAACATTTTCACGGAGACTCTTGACTCAAGAATAACTTTTTCTTTCTTTCTGAGCTAAATGACTGTCGTCTGGCTGTGAAATATTTGGCCGATTTCTTGGAGAAGTTTCAAATCAAGTATTAGACGAATTACAAGTTGGTGTTTGAATCACTGAAGTAATATCATTACGGAGCCACATTGGACAACTTTCTTTTCAAAATTGAAGTCTGTTGAAGGAAGCGTTTTCTCGGTTCAGCTGTGTTATCATCGTCATCAAAGGGAAGGACGTTAACAATCACGTGCTCTTTTGGGTAATCGGGTTTGTGTACGATAATTTGAAAGGTGACTGCAGTGGCCATTGGAAGAAAGGGAAACGGTTAAAGGTGATACCGCTTGAATATGTAAGTGTACTCCTATTTTACACAAATCTTACCTAAAATGATATGGATACGACCATATCTTTGGTTGATAGATAAAACTAGACAGTTGAAATTAGAGATTTCCAAAATTAAAGAAGTTTCAAGACAGTATATTGAAAGGGATAAAGCCATATGCGTCGTTAAAAAGTATGTATATGGAAATGATTTGATAAAGTTATGAAATCGGATGTGATTACGCAAATTGTATTGGAAATCTTGTAGATTTGCAAAGACTAAACAATGGCTAGCTAATTGCGGGAAGGGGAAATGGAAAACATTTCTATTGCTCGGTAGAACTTTTGGCTCGTTGTGGAAAGCTGAGGGAGGATCGAGTTTATTTAGGAAATTATAATAATCCGACATCGCTTCTTCGAAAAATGATCAAAAGGGTTTTGTAATGGATATAGCTTGAAAGTGGGATAAACTCAAATTTAGCAACTTCAAAGCAAAATCCTTCCCCTTTCCTCTTCACGGCACGCGATAATCAATACAGTCCACCCCATATTATATTCAGCAGCTGCACTGTAAATACCACCCAGGATTCCCGTGTTTCAAGCAAAATACTTGGAGATTGAGATTGCACAGCCTACAAACAACAAAATTATTCCACTTTTTGACAAATCATTCAAAGGCTGGCTTGTTAATTTCTCTCGTTTTCCTTCATTGGGGCATAATAGAAATCCTATAATATAGGATATTCATATAAAAAAGTATTTTGATGAGTTGTGTGAAGAATTGGATTTCAGTTGATTGGTAAAGTATTAAATTAGAATGATTCCAGGAAGTTTGCGGAAATTCATTAAGGTATTATGAGAAGCTATTGAAGTACCTATAATGTTTTTGTTTGCAAAAAACTTATTTAATCAACTTCAAGGAGTGCGACGAAAAATGGTTCACGTCGAATGTTTGGTAATTTCAAACTGGATTTTAAATCAGTTCACTTCCCGTCTATTCCATATTCCTATGTATGATTCTTCAACCAATTTTACTGTCATTTGCATTTTGGCGTTTCATTTTATACAATAAATATTAGATATTATAGACAGCCACTATGTGACATGGACTTATAATAATGAAGCACGGTATAAAACATATATAAATACTTAAATAGCCTCATTGAACCCTACTTATTTTCTTACCGTTATCATCAAATCATACATTAGCTATGCAGAAGAGGCAGAATTCTTGGCATTCCATGCGGCTTACAGAGAGAATGTCTGATTCCGAAAAAATACATATACAGAAAAGGCTATCAAAAGGTATTAAGAAAATTAGCTGATGCAGATGGATGGAATGGGAAAGGAAAGGTCTTTGCCCTAATTGAATGCTCGGGTAACGTTTCATTGATAGTTGGTTTGCTATGATTAAAATTTATTTTTAGAAGTGATTTTCCATTTTATTCAAATTAAAAAAGCACGAGTAATAGATACACTCTTTCGAGAACGGGTTTCTACTTTTATGCTAAGAAAATCGTGGTAATCTCAAAGAAGTAAATATGGCCGAAAGGAGTTTTTAAAAACTACCACAAACGTATTTTCGTGCAAAGATAGTCATATTTCACGCTGTTTGTCCCAAGGAATATAATGAATGGAACAACTCTAACAAATGACGAATCAAGAACCGACAGCTATACCAAACTCTAATTAGCATATTATCGGTCTCCTTTTATGATGGGCAACTGTTAGATAAAACCCGGCCTGGCTAATTTTTAACTAGGTATATGATTGCTTGAACCTATTTGACAAATCGAAGCTTCAAAGTCTTCGCCAACCGGTAAAGCGAGTTAAAATAGAAGCATGGTAAATGTTTGATGGGCAAGCTGACATCATGCTAAAGCTCCAGCTAGTCTGAAGGAACCATATATCTAAATACCTAATAACTACAATTAATTGGATCATAATATTTGAACAAACGTAGAAAACTCATGACGCGCTAAATAATGCTCGTGAAACTTGGCCATGAGCACTCAGTATGCTTACATGAGGCAGCTGCAGCTTTACTTTCCGCATATGACAACTCAAGCATCTTTTTATTGCAAGAACAAAGTAAACATAGAAAAGCAAAACTTTTTCAAATTGATCTACGCTCATATTCCTCCATGACAAGTGCAGGTATGGAGAACTTCATATAACAAGAACGAAACTAATGGAAGTGACAGAAAGTTCTCAAAATGTTTTCTAGCTCTAGGGAAAACAATCACAAAAGTAAATAGTAGCATGCGAGTTACTTACACAAAAGCATACACATGACACACTGCCGTGTGACAACACTCTCGTTATTACACCATCATCATAACTATCATTGTCAGCGATAAATATACAGCATGAAAAGGAAAATGCCAAAAGGTCAAGGAATACTTGCTGAAACATGAATGGCTACCAGAACATACCTGGAGGACACACATGCAATGCACATTTGCACAAGACACAGTTTTTTTTACCATTTCCTCTTCCCAATTGAATTTTCCAGAATGGAGATTACACCATATCATGTTAAAAGTGGAAGAAGCGGAAGAGGAAAAATATTATTAAAAGCGCAAATAAGTGTAGGAACGTTGCAACTGCGACTTATCAATTCCATATAAAAAGCATGATAGAAACTCCAAGTCCTAAGGTAAGTCACACGAAACCTATTTTCGTTACACCAGAAAAAATGTTACATTTTCCGACTCTTAAAATGCCATTTTTATGCACTAATAAAAGCTCCTACCTTAGGAAAGTTTTGCTCGCATCCATATTACTACAAGTCTGGAATTACTCCGAGGTTAAAATATAAGAAACGAGTGTAGAAATTCTCTAAGCTTTTCTTCTATAGCTTCATTGAACTTTTCGTAAGTACAAATAGAGTGCAATCAGTAGAGAGTATAAGATAAGGAAAGGATTCCATTCGGCTCATATTCCAGCACATTCTTTTTACAATGAAATCCTTTTTTACGTTTTCGGTTATACAGTGAGAGAAAAGCAGTAGTAGTAAAAATTACTCAACTCTTTTCTGTTCCCCTTTTCTTACACAAAAAATTCTTTGTCTAGTCCAAAATAGAGCTGGCATTTTCCATTATTGGCATAATATCGATATACCTCGTGGAGCTCAGCGTGGAGGATATGATGATGATGATGATGATGACTCCCCCTTCGTTTTTAGCAAAAATCCCTTCAGCATAGCTTAATGTACACTTTTCATATACATAATGAGTTCACATATAATATTCGTATCTGAGAAAGGTTATATCAATCATAGGAATGAAACAGTTGTAAGTTTGCAGTTTTCATGGCCCACAGAAGTTTCTTGCCTATTAGCAGTGAAATGTGGAGGTGATGTGGGATATTTTACTAGGCCTATAATATCCAATATTCATTCTTATGAGTTTGGGCCAGATACGAGCATACATCTTTTAAGAACTGGATGGAAAGTACACTGGCAAGGGAAAAGCTTGAAAGTAATACTCTCCTACGGGTTATGTAGCTGTGGCGGAACATCGCATAGATGTCTGAAGAATGTGACCAAGGCAGTGGTAGTTGTAGTCGCAACGTTAGATTTTGCCAATGCATATTGCATTCGAGTTATCCATGGCGGTGGTGGTATAATGCTCATTCCCGAATTTTTCGGCTCAGTCATCGTTTAGTCTTTGCCAAGTGAGGAAGTTTTCAGCATCGAGTCATTTGATTCTCATACGATATAAAATCAGTGTACCTAATTATACTGCGCTTGTATGAAAATAATGTGCTCATTGTTGACATTTTATTAAACGTGCTTCTTATTTGCAAAATTTGTAGAGGGAGAGAGCTGATCGACAAACTTTCATCGGGGACGAGAAAGTGCTACGGAGAGAGCTAATTTTAGGAAAAAATCATTCTGTTCAAATTTAGTTCACTCAAAATTTTAGAAAAATTGACGAGAAAAAAAAATATTCATTCGAAAGCTTTAAATATTTGACTATGTAAAATTTCTTACTTAAATTCAGTCAATGTAACAATCTTTAAAAAGATTTTTTAGACTAGTAATGGGTAACCTATTCGTAAATGTAATTATAAGTACGGTATAGTCTATGGCTAATTCGACGTAATTAGGGAAAGCTAATCCGAAGAATTAATATTTCTGAGAAAAACAAATTACATAGAAAATATAAAATTATATTATCTTGAATCACACCTTCCACCCATATCTTTCCTATTAATGGATATAGGGTGCCGTAGCGCTAGTTCTACAAATCATATTTATCTTCATCGTCAACGTTCAAGTAAAAACAACTACAAGAATCCCCGCGAGAATAATAATCCATTGTTAATTATCAACATAGGAGAATTCTTAAGTTTACGGAGAAGTCCAACTTCCGCTATAGAAAGTCAACATCTTATTTCCGCTCATAATTCGTTGGACAAAAGTAGAGAAAAAATTTATGCTTTAGATTTTAATAGCAATTTATTCAACTCCCTATAATAAGCAAAGCGCTCTAGCGTTTAATTGAGCGTTATATACATCCAACGTACTTAACTCAGAGAAATACAATAACTTATTTACAGTTGTGATTTAAACAGTCAGTCAGCATTAATAATTTTACGGGAACAGAAGAGATAGCCACTTATTTTTATATAATTTTAAGAGACAAAAAAACTCGAAAAGTACTTTTGGTGCAAGAGAAAAAAACTGTGTTTTGACACTTGTCAGCTTTGTAACTTACTCTATATACTTAAACAGCCATATATTTTTGTTAGTTCTGACATATTAGGGAGTATAATTAACTATAAGAAAAGTTAGCTCTTATTCGTTTATCATCTCATCATATGGTGAAAGCGACGGTGGGGGTAACAAGGGAAAAGTGTTTCTTTGTGAGTACCAAAAAGGATAATAAAAGTACCTAAAGCAGCGTGCTGCGCTATTCTCTCATTTTCTGAGCTTCTTCTCGCTTCGTTAAGCTCTCTGAACAACTTTTAGTTTCTTTTGGGGAAAAAAGAGAAAAAGCACGTGTGGGAGAAATTCTCACAAATAAATAATATAATTCGAGAAACATTTGATGAGTCTCTGATCGTGACATTTGCTTCGGTACTATAATAATTTTCCAGAAGTTTTTCTTGTGTAAAAAAATTAAACGCTAGAGTAAAATCATCATCAGTATCAGTAAGAATCACACTCTTATACGAAGGCAACGCTGCTAAACAAGTATAGATAATTTTATACTTTCTTCAGAAATTTTTTTAATAAGAAGGATAAGCAATTATTATTGCATGCTAAGATCTTCATGGAGAAGAATAATCTGAACACTAGGAGTGGTGGGAATAAGGGAGTGTATTTGAGCGAGAATACTTTGACAGCCGTGGTGAATCACGGTCCCGGTGGACTAGACGACGAAGGGGTGACAAACGGGACGGGGGGAGTGCACATGATGAGGGAGATTCCGTCGGACGCCGCATTTCAAACTAATGGAGGGGCTACAGGACCCGGGGGAGCTAATGATACTAGTGAGAATCAAGGGTGGGAGAGCAAAACCCAGTTCATTCTCAGTGTCGTTGGGTACTCTGTTGGATTGGGTAATATCTGGAGATTCCCGTACCTGTGTCAGCAGAATGGAGGAGGTCAGTACAAATTATGGAGAAATTTAAGCTTTTGCCTTGCTGCTAATAAAAAAAGTGCTATTTTTGCTTGAATTTGCATTTTCAGATAATGTTTCAGTTGTAGCGAATAAAGCGTCATTTTTTAGAGAGAATTTACTCTTTCGAGGAAAAGTTCAATAGTTCAATCAATCTATCATTTCTCCCTTCATATTTGCATTATGTAAAGAGGCAAATATTCATTCATCAAATATCGCCTTTCATACAACTACTTTGATACAGCCACACATTCCTTTCCATCCTTTCACGTGGAAAATACACATGTACATAGTTATCATCGAAGCAAACAAAATCTCGCTTGAATGCTGCTCTCAGGAATTTTCAATCCTGGCCTGGCAAATGGAGTGAACTGGGATGCAAATGTAATTTGCAAAGAAAACTTCTAGCTGGGAGCAACTGGCGAAAAGGAATTCTTTAAAAGATTTTTCAGATAGGAGCTCATGCAATAAAATATATATGCATTTTAAAAAGCTGGAAGCAGGGACTCGAACTCGAGTAGGGAGTTTGACGGACTGTCTGCATGGCAAGCTGACAAAAAATGAAACGCAGATTGGAGATGTGGTTGGCTCCTTAGGCTTTTGTACCCTGGTCCTGGTTCTGACTTCTGTGGCCCATTGCTTATGGGCTATTAAACATTTGTATGCGTAATGAAATATATACATAATAGTAAAATGTGAATGATTTTTTTAACATTCTACACAACGTGCGTACAACATGTTTGGGATAATGTGATTGGTGGGCCTACATCTATAATACTGTAACATTCATATGCATATATACCTAGGTAGATATATTATACGTGTTTTTAACAATATAATAATATGCAAAAATCTGGCTACAAAAAGGTTTAACACTGTACAGGATATAGTGCAGACAATCATACCACAATTTGAGTTTGTTTTACTAGTTGTTTTATTGGGATTTCTTGTGAATTGAGTTATGATAATAGAAGAAAATCCATGCGTTGAGCTTATTTCGTATTTGGTTGAGAAGGATTCTTAGAATTGCGAGTAATGAGAATCTTGGCTTCATTCATTATCCGAGTTTATGTACTAGGCGGGCAATCACATGCGTATCAATATATTATATATCATACCATTGTTATTATACGTGCTCATTTTTTACTCGTATACCGTATTTCCGCATTTAATACGCAAGGTCCCGAACAAGGTTAAGAAAATGAATGCCTGGATAGTGCATAACTGCATAGGTATGTTAAGCTCAAATATTATGTACCATTTTCGAAAACAAGTGGTTATTTTTTGTCATTTTTTTTTCATTGAGCTGTGCCTCCCATAAACCGTGGGCAAAAATTTGAAAAAAGAAACAGAACGCCCGCGTTTTATTTGAGAAAATACAGTATTTAGGTACGTATATTGTTAAAAGTTTTTGACTTTCTCGTATAACCGGGGCGGGGGATAGTAGCGCTCAACTTATATAATTAATTTTGTAAGGAAGAAATCCGAACGTGAGTATATTGTGGTTATTGCGGCTTAAAAATTTGCAATGAAATGTAATGCGCAAAAATGCATTACGTCAATGGAAAAATATTAATTATTACTTATACTAGGTTTGTTATAAGGAGGCTTAAAAGCGCTATGGGTTCAGCAGGTCGTCCACTAAATCCGGTAATTAAATGATTGAAGTGATAATGACGAATTACATAAATGCCACTGTGCAAACATATCAAACGCTCTTTGCATTTTATTTCATGTTGATGCTCCTTAACCGACATTATTCAGTTTACACACGAACGCAAGTGTAAATCAGTGACTTCATTATTTAACGCGAAATTTTTCCACAATAGCTCATTCATTCAATCTTTAATGTTAAATTGAACTAGCTGAACTGGAATTGAACTTATCGTCTAAAGCCAATTGGCATTCCATTCCAAGGGGAATGTAGATTGCTTGGTCATGCGATAGTCGTTTGAAGATGAATAAGCAATAAACGAGGGTGGAACGTTATTAAAAAGATCATTACGTTATTTTCCAATAGAAATAAGTATATATTGCTTTAAGAGTTTTGAATTGCTCATCGATTGGAATCTAATCTTTTAATTGAATTTCTTATCGTATTTTATCTCATTACATAATTAACTTAATGTAGAGTTTATTAAAAACGGATGTGATTCTTTTAATGGGATCCTTTATTAAGTAACCAAACGAGATCATGATTCTCGGATTTATTATAATTAGTGTTTCTTCCACAGTATAAGACTGCAAAGTAAACATATCAAAATTTAATTGGCTTCCATATTGCCTTCCAGGTACTGGATCAGGTATCAACTTACACTTGCATGAGCCGCTCGCTACCAACCACGGTTGAATTACCAAAAATATTTCTTAAAATGTATCATAAAAGCTGACATTATTAAACGTAGGTAATTATCGATCAATTAGTCAGTTAATGGCAAACCTTATATGATGTCATATCGTTAGTGTTTAATAGAGCCGTCAATTTCTTAATGCAAACGTTTTAAACGCCGACTACTTACAGCCTTTATGACGGTGATCCACTTATATCAAAAGCCGGCAGCGCTAATTGAAAGTGAATTTCCAAGTAAAGTCTGAACTTGACAGGACTCCTGTCACAGGAGCATGCATTTTGCACAAACTTTAACAAGTTGAAGACAGTTTTATGTAATTATAATTAAAATATGCATGTCCATAGCTCGTTAAAGGTTGACGTGAATGCATTATACAACTAGAGCATGGCGAAAACGCCTTCAACTACCCAAAACTTTATAACCATCTTCAACAAAAAAGAAAGTAAGGCAGGAGCAAGACTTTATTGCGGACATGCCTCCATTCTTGATTGCAAAATGTACGGTTAAAATGAAAGAATATGAATTGAGTGTTGAATAGCCGCCTTATCATTTCGCCATTAAATTACACGTTTTTTTTCAATTTTAGTATCGGGTATCAACTGCGCAATAGCTGAAATTAGGTCAACACATCAAACCGGCTATACTACTGTATTGAGTTAGTGCAGTGTGTAATGTAGGTGCTAGGTATATGTTTTGCCAAAATCACTTTTGATAGCATTATCATGGGCCATCATAAAAACCGATCTCAACTGCAAACGTAACTGTGAGGAATTTTTATGGGTTTTCTTTAGGAGCAAAAAAAAAACAAAAATATTCTGAGATAATATTGCTCTAAGTATCAATTCTATTATGCATGAAAACCAAAGCGGCCTTCACATGTCACTGTCGACAGAACTGGACCAGAAAGTCTTCCAGTTGGGTAGTGATTATTAATGCTTTCGTAGATAACATAATGGTTCTTTGAAATGGGAAAAAAACGTTTTCCAAACTATTATCTAGCGATAGCGATACGTATTCAATTGTTACTTTCTATAACGGACTTGGATGAAAAATGAAAATTAGGAGAAAGCAACTTATGGATTTAGTATTGTTTCAGTTGGCACTACAAAGTGCTTCATTTATTCTGAGTAGGTATCATTTAGTAGCACTTTTTCTGGTCGGTTGTGTTTTCCTATAATGGCATTTAGGATAAGGCCTTCATCTTTAAAAAGCTGGACAGGGATTGCGATAAGGAACTGCATCGTATTAAATCTTATAAGTACAATGATATAAAAGTATGATAGAAACCACCTTCACTTATAACTTTTTCAAGGATCCCCATTGCCACGTGGATAGTATTCCACAAATATTTTATGACTTTTGTGGAGTTTGGAGTGTAGGCAATAAATGAAATATTGAATGATAAGCATATATGAGCCTGGTTTAACTAGCCTTGTATGCAGCTCCTAATAAGACAGACACATCAGGAAAGTATTTGTTCGTAGTTATCAGGGAAAGTAACTTCATAAATTCTCCTTTACTTATAGAACCTACTAAAGTGACTTCCCTAGAGAAAAGTTATGCACAAAGTAACCACATTAAACGTTACGTATTTATTAAGCCTACAGGATAAAACAAGCCATACCGACCATTCACACCAAGTCCCTGCGGTGCAACCGCTGGTTTCACCCTTTCCTCGCGAATTTGTGGAGGATGCACATAGCAAACAACGCTTCTTTTACTCACTTCCGGTGGATGTAAATCATGTGTTGAAATGTGCTTGTCATATGACTTTTTTTATTATTTTCATCCTAAGCAATCTTCCATTTCAACCAATGTAATGAGACGTACACACATTACGTTATGCCATGCCATAATGAACAGTCAGGATAATGCCTCTTTTACCGATATGATCACGGAAGATGTATGACAAGAGACGTATTAGTAGAGATTTACATACGTCATTACAACAACGAATAATTAGACTATGAACAAACGCGGCTTTGACACATATCGTCACATAGACACAGCTGCAAAGTTGGCTGAGCATTTTGGAACCTCCAATCCAATTTCAGGTTTCAGCTCATTTTCAGCGAAATAAATCCAAGCCACCAAACCTTGTCTGACAGTATGACATTAGCATTAACCATGTAGCGTAGGAAGTACACATTCATCCAAGAGCTCAGGTTACGGAGAAAAGGTCGCCATTTCTCTGCACTGTAAACGAGTCATTGAGGAAAATACATAAATATAACAGTACAAATTGTGCTTGGGCAACCTTAGCTTTCAACGTTGCTTAATCTGACTGACTATAAAGATGATTAGATTGTGCACAGATACATATCAACCTTTTAGAGTCAGATTCTTGGAATCCCACCACTCGCTTTATTTGAAGGGAACGACCTTGAGAAAATCTAAAAATTCCTCGCTCCGCATTTGCACTGAATTAAAAACTTAATTATTGGAATTGGATCAAAAATTTCGGCCATATGCATCCTAGAAGGAATTTTTTTATTAAAGCTGGGAATTAAACAGGAAAATGATGTTGTAAAATGCAAATGGAGTACAATTAGGCT
This sequence comes from Lepidocyrtus lignorum, assembly GCA_034696835.1. Lineage (NCBI taxonomy): Eukaryota > Metazoa > Arthropoda > Collembola > Entomobryomorpha > Entomobryidae > Lepidocyrtus > Lepidocyrtus lignorum. The sequence continues at coordinate 12,926 of JAQGAG010000451.1, forward strand.
TTTCATAAAACACGCGATTTAAAAGAAAGTAAGTTTCGTTTGGCTCCGTTTCAAATCGGTATGGGGTAGACAAGCCTATGTTAGGCAACCCTGAACTTCCACTCCTTGAACCTATTCGGGCAGGGGGCAAGAAGACAATAAAACATAAAGGGCCTTCGTTCATTCTTGGAAGAAATTCATTAAGCTGTCTATCGCTCCATTATGTAATGCTCCACTCCTTTTCTGTTCTTTTCCATTTCATGCATCAAGGGTCAAAAGTTAAAAAGGGTGCATTTGTCACTTACATTATGGGCTTATTCGAAGAACAAAAAAGTAATAAAGAAGTTTTCAAAGTAACTTTCGAATATCATGTTGTGGCTTTTACCAGACCACAGTATATGGAATGGAGGAAAAAGTTTAGATTGGATTTAGCTTGCTGGTAATAATCATTTCATAATCAGTACACACTTAAATAAGTATACCTATTTATATATTTCGAATAAAGATATGCAGCTAGAATCCCACATGCTCTGCTCCCAATGACTTTCCTGCAAGTGTGGACTTCCATTTCAATTTCAACTTCTGCAAGGTCATTGATGGAGCCATGTGCAATACCTAAGTACGTACGTCGTAGTTGTGGATGCCAAAAAAGAGAATGCTCCTTTTTGGCATTTCCTTCCCTTATGATTCCACTTGGCATGGAATATGCAACCACGTTCGTGTGCCGAAATTACTTGGAATATAGTCTACGTCAATATTTAGGCTTGAATAAAAACAGAACCTTTCCTACACTATTAACTGTACATATATGCATGACCTTTTATATACTGTAAATGCATCCCTTGATATCAAATCGTACCTAATTTATCCACTGATGAATTGCGAGATGAAGAATGAATATTGTACCGATTTTAAGAACATTGTTTATAATTTAGAATTAGTGTGGTGGTGCATTGTAATGCTGTTATAAATTTTGTTGCTGACTTTTGTGTATTAACTTTGAATAGGTAGCGATTTCAAGTGGCCCGAGTTTTGGAAACGAAAAATGTACAGTGTATTACTTTTCAGAATTGTCCAATTTTAATCCGCAACATAGACAGTTTTATATACGACGAGAAAGCTGTTTATCCTATTTCGATTGCATTTAATTACGGAACAGGCCATACTCATAATTAACGTCTTGTTGTACATTTCATAACAATTCATACCCATATACTCGATGGAAAACTACCAAAGGAATTGTGGGAAGATGTGGATTTTTTTCAGTTTATTACCTATGTACGCTTAGGCATGCGTTCTCTTGCGACTTCTTCCCTTTGTCATTATTTTACAAGAACTGTCTCTATTAGCAGGCTGGTTAAATACATTTTAATCTCCTTGAAATGTTTTCCTGGAAAGAATAAAAAACCTGTGGCCATCTACCCAATTTCCGATGATCAAAAGGAGGTCTTGTTTGATATGGAAAAGCATAAAGTTCTAAGTATAGCAGCTTCCGAGAATTTTTTTCAAAGAAGCTTTGACAGTTAATAGTAGGAAAACGGAATAGAAAAAAGGAGTATAGGAAAAGACACTGATGGGTTTAAAGTAGAATATTTATTGAATGGGTTGTCTTTAGAAAAAGTTTAAAATAACTTTCGTAAATCCTACATTTTTTTGTAGGATAATGCTAATAGCCAAAACCCTAGAAAGCTCTAAAAAATGCTACACGCTTTCACATTAATTCTTAAGCTTTCTAACAAAGTTATACAACCCAACCAAGACTGACGATAAACTGTCGATGTTATATTGAAAACGATAACATTTTCAAACTATGTGAGTTCCAAGTAGACGTTGTCAGAAATGTGATATCGCATCTATTATGGGACAATTAACATTATGATGTTTCCACTGGGGCATGTTTTTTTGGAGATTATTACACAAATATCATTATAACTAGGTCTGTTTATCTTTCACCGTACTTGATGCCCAAAACTGTAATTTAGCATCATTCTAGTATTTATTTTTTCCTTTACCCTGGCTGTACCATCTATAATTTTTATTTGGTTTTGATAAAGATGAATTCAAGCTGAAGTAGAATAAAATTGCTTTATTTTGAAATTATGCTAGTAGTGCAATGAGTCTTGAAACTTCTGTAAAGTCAACAGAATAAAATCAAAGGACAATATTGAAACCTATTTACCTATACCGTTCCAATTAAAATGCAAAGTATGCTTTCTCTCTCTTTTCGGCTACCCAAAAACCCTTAAAAGAAACTAATTGCGTAGGCACTATAAACCATAAAACACGCGTTTGCGCCGAAAAATACAAAAAAAAACATTTTCCGACTATATCCTAATAAACTGAAAGTCATTTCGCAAAAGCTGGATAAAAAACATTTTCAGAACGTCTACCTGTGCCCATAAAATTAAACTTTCTTGAAATGCTCCAAGGCAAGAAACTCATCATCGCCAGGTACAAGTTGCACAGTTTGTAAACAAAAATGTAGTGGAAATATACTTTGGCCCATAACTTTAAACTACTTCGAGTGAAAACTTAAGTATCTTTCTGCGTTGCGTTCCACGCTCAACCAAGTAATTGGGCACATCTGTGTCGAAAAAAGTTTCATTCAGTCTACATTCGAGTACATCCACTCCTGACTCCTCTGCTTATCCACTAGAGAAATAAATGTTGTGTGTTTGGCCTTATGATTGGCTTCTCTTGGAGGAGCATACTTTCATCCATTGACGATTTACTTAATAAAAAAATCCAACCGGAGTGAACCAAATTATATTCCCCGATAAAAACCTTTTCAGCCACGCTGCTCCTCCCATCTTGAAAAAATGTAGAATATACTGGAACTTTTGCTATAAATTTTATACCCTTTCCACATTCCTCCCGTCATGTAATAATGTGATGTTTAAATAAATTGATCATAATTAATAGAATAACGTAGCTGAAATCTAAGCTAATAACTAATAAGAATGATCTTGGTC
>JAQGAG010000452.1:0-15872 GCA_034696835.1 Lepidocyrtus lignorum
CAACTATAGGCCAGGTCAGGATCGGGGTTCAGATTGAGTCAGGATCTTCTCAGTCAGGATCTTCCCAGTCAAGAACTGAACAAACTTCATCTTCCTCTGCAAACCCCCGTTCCTAGAATTACAGCACTTCAACTGGCGGCACTGGTACCATCACATACAGTGGCTAGAGAACGCCGTATCCTTCATCAAATACATACGAATCATAAATCACCGGAACCGGAACTATAGTATGACAATGTTAAATGACAGTTTTTCACCACTTCAATTAATAATCCTAATTTAAAACACTTTGATGTTTTATAATCAGTAGTAAAATCCCACTTTGTATCATGTACGGTTCGGATCAAAATAAATAGCTACTATTTTATCTCTGCATATTATATAACTACCCTACGAATGAAAATAATTTTCAGCAGTATATTCATTTTTTACTCCTAAATACGTAAGTGGATATCAGTCATGCATCTAATTTAATTATGAGAGATAAATGTATGGTGTACGAGTTTTTGAAAGTTGTTTGCGATGTTCTGTGTCTGCTGTGGTCTGTGTCTGGCATGATTATAGAGTGAAAGCGGTACTTGTAATAAAAAGTTATTACCTATGTCATAGCGGTTGGTGATTGATAACAATGTATGCATGAGGTATTATGACATGTTCAATAAGAAGAGAAATGTTTTATGTTTGACTGAGATTTTGGATCTATTTGGAGAAAATACGCCTTCATTTTTTTCTTTATGTTTCCTCTTCTCCTTAGGGAAATCTCATTATGTTTTGGGATATAATTCCATATTAAATGTTTTTTTTATTCTATTTATGCATTCTCAATGCTCTTTGCATAAAACTTTATTTAGGTTTGCATCTTTTATTGATATTTTCTTGAAATATTATGTGGAGCATATAATCAGAATATAAACGTATTCAGCAGACGATTTGTCGAACGATTTCGTAAAAGAAAAACTCTTAAGAATGTGTGGCTTGTCTATATTATATATGTGCCTTTTTTAATCTCTACGATAAATTATAATGATATTTTCGTCACCTTTTCATGTTTCTAGACTGGTTTAATTTTCTTTTTCATATTTTACCCATTCTTCTTATTAGATGAAGGTGTTTGTTTAGCGTGTGACAACTCATTCAAAACTACTTGACTTGATCCCATCAAGAAATGGGGAAAGTGAATAGCGTTTTGTATTATTTTGTACATCCTTTGTAATTTTTTTTCAGAATCTTTTTCTTCTTTTTCATAGATCTGATTAATCATGTCATCTAATGCAATCCCAATCTTCTTTAAATGATAGCGAAATGGCATAGGTAGTTTGATATAGGCAGTCAATATGGGAAATCTCTCTGGCACTTCCAGATTGTATATCAGGTCAATCAAATGCAGAACATAATACAGTTTCAAGAGATCTAATACAAGCTTAATGTTTGAATATTTTTTATTTCTATTTGATATAGACGGGCAACAAATACACAACAACCAATTTCATACCATATATCAAGGTAGATATTATTGTACCGTGCTTCTTTGTTGAAGCTATGGAATGTGAAAGTTTAGGTTAGAAAATATAAGACATAATATTGCGTGTTGATTTTTATTACTGAGCGATGTATGTTATTAATTTCAATTCTGTGATAGAGAATATTTATTTTATTACGGTAAATATTATGAACCCCTTTTTCTAACATATTTGAAAGAAATCAACTCTGGCTTAATTTCATTTTCTGGTCTAATAATGACGATTGTCTTTATTAGGTGATGTGATGACTAACAAGTAGTTGTTCATTCATCCTCTGTTTTCCTATCTTACCATTTTGAAGCCATTATCACTGAATTTCCACCAGAAAGAAAAAATTATTCGACTGAACAGAGAAAAAAAATGATAATATGATATAATTAAATATATTTCAAAAACATGAGTTTTAAATGTTATTATCTCTAACTTATTATACGTAAGGATGTACATTTGTTATATTGTGTAATACGTCAATTAATACTTGATACCTATGTGTTAGGAGTCACTCGTCGCAATATGATTAGGAGAAAGTAACTGCTCAGCATTGAAATGGGTGCTGGGATGGACAACTGATAAGAAGGCATTGGAAGTTGATTGCAAGTTCTCAGCGTAAGTACTGGTCCCATCATAACCATTACCAATATAGGTGAGGTTAGCCGATGAGGAATATGATGTAGAATGATTTGTCGTTATATGAGAAGCTAACAATCCTGCAGATCCAGTGGAGGTGGACGCTGCCGCTGCTGCCCATGTTGGATAAGCCATGTTTGCAAATGGGATGGAGTTAAACCCAGAGAGATGACCTGCTACGATTGATGAGCCACCAACTGTTTCGCGCCAGCGAGTTCTTCTGTTATTGAACCAAACTGTGATTTGTGCCTTAGTCAGATTAGTTGTTTGTATGAGCTTATCTCGCGTATGGGCATCCAGGTATCGGGTTCTTACAAATGAATTTTCCAATTCTACCAATTGTTCTATGGTAAATGTAGTTCGGTGTCTTTTTTGTTTATGTTCGCTTTTGTCACAAGTTTCGATAGAGTTTCCTGATTTGATATTAATATAAAAGAGAAACTATATTGATTCGTCATGTAATTTCAAGCTATTACCATGTTGGAAGATTAACAACATATTTATTAAAGTTTTATGGTGCCAAAAGCGATCTATCATCATCATTACAGTTTTTGCAAAATGATAATATATTTATCTGGTAACTTTTTCCGATCCGAACACATAAAAGCACAATAATAAGGAAGTAAAATTAACTTAAAAAAACAAGACTAACCTCCGGTGTTCCTATTGATTTTGTGATCCTTTTGATTTCTGAACTTGTAAGTAAATCCATTCTTTATAGGAAAAGTCGACTTTTTCTTGTCACATATTCCATCCTGAAATTTATATTGTTCAATATAGTTAGCATGAGTTTCGTTTATTTTGATTTAGGTAATGGAGCAAAGTGAGACTAGTGAAAGTCGTCTTGTTAAATGATATAAAACCCGGTTGATAATTAAGAATTGTATAGAATGCATTAACTTATTTTATGTAACTATTATTAAACCTGTAGATTGGCGTATCTCCTTTGCTTGCTTCCTGTTCCTAACGCTCCATGTTGAATGCTTCCTGTTTCTTTGTAACGCTTTAGAATTTTTGAGATACAACCATGAGACACTCGGAGATGTCTTGAGATGACACATGGTCTAAATCCCGCTGTTGCCAGTTCCACTATTTTTAGTCGTACTTGATAGGGAAGAGGTAATCCATTAATGAAAACTCCGCCTAGTTGATTTATTTTTTGTTGTCCTTGATATATGGAATACGTTTTGACATATAAGTTTTATATATTCGATTGTTCTTGAGAAATATGCATAATAGAAGATTTTTTTTCCTTACCATGTAGAGGATATCCAGTCGAAAACATTGAGTAGTTGGTGAAATCAAGTGAACTTGATACAGACATGGATACTTGGTAGTTTTTATTAATCAAAACATTAATTTTTCCTATAAAATGATCCTATAACTTGCCACAAAAATTCCATCAAGTAAATGAGCCCAATTACACTATAATGCACTCAGTGCATTATCCTGCTCAGAATATATCTGATTCTAAGGTGTCGCGAGCGGTTTGAATTGAAATCTGTGGAGTTTATTATTGGATACGGCTAACTATATATACGTACGTTTGTTTGAACAATCTTTGACAGAGGACCCCAAACCACATGGCTACTGTCATCAATGTTTCAATAATACCGTCATCACATTTTATTCCCAACGACGAGTCATAAATAATATTATGATGGATGATGCGCGTATGTACAAACGTACTAGTTAAAAAATAAACATAATGTGTTTATGGCTATGATTGGTTTTGAATCGCATTCAAACATATTCGGTATCAGATATCAGTTATGGTTAGGAATCAATATAAAGCTTTTTTTTAGAACGAAACCGTTATAAACTTTGAATAGCTCATTAAAATACAAAAATGTTTAATTACACCGTACATGCTTATTACTATATTAATTTATTAATTCGAATTTGGATAGGTACGGTACTTTTGTAAATTTTAATTAAATTCAATTCAAGTTCTATATGAATAACAGATCGGCAGCACTTTTGGCGCATAGGTATTTTATGTATCGTTGAATGAATGTTGGTCATGTCTGTTTTATTATGGACTTGTGTTGTTACGCTCACTTGTGATGAGAATATGGTTAATATGTGAGTCAAATTTTAATTAAGATTAAATGGACATAATTTTTTTTAAACAAAATTGGTTTTCCTTTAATGCATTCTCATTTCTCATACATTATCCATCTCTATTAGTAAGGTCCAGTAGGACGAAACTAAAAATAAATAGGAAAACTAAACGATAATTTTTCTCTCTTCATATCATTATCATCATCATCTTCACTCTTTGCTATATACATAACTCCATTTTTGGTTTTTAGCAAGACGAATTGTTTTACTGCATTTTTACTTGATGTGTAAATTAGATTTTCTTTGCGTATCGAGAAAAATTAGCTGCAGCTGTTTAAATTGTAATTTTGGTCATAAATATTATAGTGAGTTGATGAAGATACGCTTAAAAACTACAGCTGCATTCTATTATAGCTCAATGGGTTATATTTTTTTAAGTTGTGGTGGCCATCATTGTAACAAGGAAAAATACGTACCTAATATAATTGAAAGATTTATTATTAACAAGTGTATTACAGCCATCACTGCAATTAAATTTATTTATTATCGTTTGCATAATGTGTATTACATTTTGGAATGGATTTTAAAGACCAATACTATCATAGTATTATTAGCTACGTAATATAAATAAGAGTTCATTGTATACAATATGCACAGTAACAATCCAATTTAATGACCAAATCGGCAATTCTCAATCGATAATGCCATACGTGAAGTCCATGGGATAGTATAAATTTTTTGTTGGTTTCATTTAGTCCTCATTTAAGACATTTAATTTGATACAATGTGGATATTTAACTGCATAAAATATGTATCTTGTATGGCTGAAACTAAACGTATGTTCACAAATAGTAAATGAATTTTTTACCTATCCGACACAAAAATCCACAAGTACAAGAATATAAAATATTATCAATAAAAATACGCCTTATATTTTCCTTGAATACTTACGTACATAAATTATCTCATAACAAAAATAATTATGGGAATGTATTTAATAAATATTTTCCTGTTTCCAATCGAGTATTACGTCCGAAACATAATGATTCACTCTGTATCAGAAAGCTCAATATTTTAGGCTAACTATAAGCTAAATGTAAGTTATTGTACCTGCTTGACAAAAATAGCATAATATGCGAATTGCATATTGTATTTGTATAAGATGTTATATAATTTTCTTCTACATTCCAAGTTTATTCATCAATGTCTTAATAAGGTATATTGAAATTACCTATAATACAAATTAAAACTGATAGAACGTTATCATATTTAAGAGTTATGAAAAAGTAAATTATAAAACTTTGTCTATATTATTTAAATTATTTGCTACACCTGAAGGAAAATGACATTTTATTAATTATATACGTATATTTTAATTTTAATGACGGATGTTCTAAATCTAAATAAAAATTTCTTATTGCTTGTGCTATTATTATTATCATCATCATCAACATAATCAATACGTCTTATCGCCTTACATGATTACAGTATATGATACTACCAAGTTAAAAACCAAACAATTTTGCATTGACGTAGATTTTTATAAGGAAAAAAGAAAGAATGAATTGTGACCCTAGATAAATGCTACAACATACGTAGAATTAGTTTAGTACTCAATGTGTCGGAGAGTCAATCATACAGTTTATCTGCTCTAAAGCCAATAAGTTAGTAGAAAAAACTTGCAATTTTATTTCTTTTGTTGGAAGTTTGTAATGTGATAGAGTGAAAAGTGGAAACCTACACAGAAACATAAGATTCTCATCATTATTTCCCACGTTGCCCCATAGTTGCCAAATTGTCAATATGATTGAAAAGAATGGGGACGAGGTATATTACGAGAACAATATTGAAGTGGAGCTGTGTAATACTCCTACAGGTTAGTCATCATTATAATTGTACTAATATTAATATTGAAACCAATAGGTATGTAAAATTATAGTATAGGTAGTCATGCTATTCATAGAGCCATTTTCACCTGTTATGATTATGTTTTCATTTTTATTGTCTATATGAAACCAGATAGAACTTGAAAGATGCATGGGCATAAGTTGGTGAAGGTTTAGGCTTAAATGTCCATCACCTCTGCAATGATTTTTTTCTTCATTGTATATAAGCCATCTTTTTTTATTGTTTAGTTTCCTATCCAGGTTTGCTTTTACAAAATTTATAGCTAAATTACCTACCGAAACACTTTAAAGTGAGATGATAAACCGTTTTTTTAAAATGAATGAATGTTTATGCAACACCCAATAATTAGATGTAAATGAGATTACATTATTTGATAACCGTACTGACTGAGTAAGCAGGTCATAATAATGTTTTGTATTTATAAAAGTATTTAGTTTGTAAGGATACTTTAACCAAATACTTCATAAGAAGGTATAATAAACTCGGATATCTAATTCTTCTGCTTGTTAGTTTATACTTTATTTTAACTTGCAATGGATGAACTTTACTCGTCGTTACATACCAATATATGACCATAAGATATAAATAATAAATTGATAATGATGTGCGGAATTTTATTGTAAATTTAAAGTTGTATGTAGGTATATAACTATTATGAGTTTGCAATGAAACATGTTTGACTTAATATGTCAGCGTACATAAAGGATTAATGTTATTTATAAAATACTCCCTTAACTTAGACTTTAAATGTGAATTTCTTTATATTACCTACTATTATTTTATGTAGACGTGTCGATTCACAATTCTGAACTGTCCCTAGTAGACATGGAAGACGTGGGACCATTGAACAAATCCGAAGTATTTAAACTACGTGAAGAGTTTGGACTCAACACGGTAGAAACCGGAAAGAAGCGTGCGTGGTATCATATTTTGTTCACTGCGCTTTGTCACCCTTTCAACATTCTCCTTCTTCTCCTTGCTATTACTTCAGGGATGACGGATGAGTTGAAGACGATGGGCATCATGTTCCTTATGGTGTTCCTCTCTACGATGCTCCGCTTTCATCAAGAGTTCAAGTCTGAGGTGGCAGTAAAATCTCTTCTTCAGTTTGTAGGAACCAAAATTATAGTCATTAGAAATGATTCAGTGCAGTGCAAAGATGTGGAGACAAGCGTGCCTTCGACTGATTTGGTTCCTGGTGACTGGGTTAGATTGTTTCCTGGGGATTTGATTCCTGCTGATGTGAAACTGTTGGATGGAAAGGACTTTTATGTAAGCCAGGCAGCTTTGACTGGTGAAGCTATTCCTGTACAGAAATTTCTTCAAAATAAAGAGTCCCATGTAGAGAATGACGGTCCCACATTTCCTTTTAACGAATCCAATTCCCGTAGCTCATCATCCTTTAATGAGTCAATCAAGAGGTGGGTTTTTAATTCCTCAAAAACTAATAGAATGAATCCATGTGTCAAGTTTTTACGGTATATTTTTGGATTGCCGATCTATTCTGAAACAACATCATCGACATTTCATGATGTTGAGGCTGGCTGCATGGCATCTGACTTGGATAAGCATGACATGTGTTTTATGGGGTCCGCTGTTGTGTCTGGGACAGCATTGTGCATGGTGATTCATACGGGCTCCAGAACCCATTTCGGAAAAATGGCAACTGAACTCGCAAGACGTCGTCCTGAAAATGCCTTCCAATTGGGTGTCAGAAGAATTTCATGGATATTCTTTGTAACTATGCTTTGCATGATTCCGCCTGTGTTCCTTCTTCAAGGATATCTTGTAGGGGATTGGTGGGCAGCTTTCATTTTTGCTTTGGCTGTGGCGGTGGGTAAGTGATGATGATCAGGAATTGTGAATAAATTTCTTTTATTACTTTTTCATAAGAAGGGGTCTATTAAAATTGCAATCATCATGCCCTTTTTCTTTATTCTAGGATTAACACCGGAAATGCTTCCCATGATTGTCAATACAACTCTGGCAAAAGGTGCGATGGAAATGTCTCGTAAGCATTGCATAGTAAAAAAATTGGACGCCATTATCAACATGGGTGGAATTGACATCCTTTGTACCGATAAAACTGGAACCCTTACAAACAGCATGGTGGCCTTGAATCGATTTGTCAGCAGATGTGGAGCTACCTCCTTCGTCCCGTTATTTCTTGGCTATCTCAATTCCCATTTTCAATCTGTCCAACAAAATCCTCTTGACCTTGCAATCACATCAAGTTTTGATGAAATCATTGAAGAAATCAGGAAAGGTCCATTTGGTTTGTATAATAAGGTCACAGAAAAATTTATGTTGGTAGATGAGCTTCCATTTGACTTTGTACGTCGACGCATGTCTGTAGTTTTGCAAAAAATAGAGAAGGGGAAAAATAGACAAATTAGTATTAGTAATAATACTTTCCTCATTTGTAAGGGAGCAGTGGAAGAGACCCTTTCTATCTGCACCAAAGTTTTGAATTCCAGTTACACGACAAATGCCTACAGTGTGCTAAGGCGAGCAGATGAAATGGAAAAGATTACTGAAAGGATGACTCCCGACATCCTTAGCCAGCTCCAGCATTTAAACGAACAAATGAGCACCGATGGTCTCCGGGTGATTGCCGTTGCTTACAAAAACCTACCACATATGAAGGGAGAGCAGCAGGCATCCAGCTACACTTCACGAGAAAGTTTGAAAACTCTCTACGGGATAGAGGATGAGTGTGATCTAATATTTGCCGGATTTTTAGCCTTTATTGATCCCCCTAAAGATGACGCAAAGGAAGCAATCAAGAACCTCATAGAACATAACGTGAACGTCAAAGTACTAACCGGAGATTGTCCTTTTGTATGCAAGAAGATTTGCTCTGAAATTGGTCTCCAATCTGATAAAGTGGTGACTGGAAATGATCTTCTAGGAATAAGTCCAGAAAAGCTGAGGGGAATTGCAGAGGAAACATGTATATTTGCAAAACTCACCCCGATTCAAAAATCAGATATTGTCAGAGCTCTTAAGAGAAACGGACACATTGTTGGTTTTCTTGGGGATGGTACTATATACATAAATACATTGAAAAACTTGCATAACACAATGAAAAAGTTCCAACGGACGACTAGAAAACAAATGTTAACCGTAAATTTTCACTATCTATAGGTATAAATGATGCTCCAGCATTGACAGAAGCTGACGTTGGGATATCTGTTGACAGCGGAACAGATATTTGCAAAGAATCTGCAGATATCATCCTCCTTAAAAAAGACTTGTCTGTTATCGTTGATGGCGTGATCACTGGAAGGCTGACATATGGCAATACACTCAAGTACATCGTAATGGCAGTTTCCAGCAACTTTGGGAACGTCTTTAGTATCCTTACAGCATCAGCTTGGCTACCTTTTCAACCCATGGAGAGTCTTCATATCCTCACCCAAAACTTGCTTTATGACATTAGCCAAATTGCTATCCCATGGGATAACATGGATGCGGAGTTTCTCAAAGTCCCTCATCGATGGTCAATGAAATCGGTTTTGAAATTTATGGTGATGATTGGGCCATGGTCGAGTGTGTTTGATATTACTACCTTCCTCTACATGTACTTTTACTTTGACATTAAAACCACATCAGATGATGTCACTCTTTTCCAAACTGCTTGGTTCACAGTGGGACTCCTTACGCAGACATTGATTGTACACATGATACGAACCCCAAAGATCCCATTTGTCCAAAGCTGGGCATCTTACCAAGTGACCACCATGACTATTATAATTATGGCAATAGGATTAGCTTTGCCATATATTCCAGGTAATTTTATTCAAATACATAGTATTAAATATATTTACTAAATCTACTTATATTAATTTGATTCCTGATTAATGGATGTAATTTTATTTCAAGGATTGAACATTTGGTTGACGCTGACACATCCCCTCCCTTGGCAGTTTTATCCATTTCTGTTTACCTTGCTACTAGCATATTGCATTGCTGCCCAGTTTGCAAAGTATTTATACTTGAAGTTGTTTAATGAGTGGTATTAATTAAGCTAATCTTTCATCGGTTACATTTTTCCATTCTATGAATATGATTATGACTATGATCATTTTAATTTTTTTTCTTTGTTGATACCTTCAACTATCTAAATAACTATCATCATATAATTATAATTACATTTTATTCCATATTTAAATTGCCGTACTATTATTGTTAGATTTTAAGAAATAAAAAATACACATATTATTGCATGAATTGTTTATGATAAGAAAAATTGGGGTAATTTTTTGGATATATTCCTGAGTAATAAATGAGAGCTGTCAGATTGTTATGTAAGAATGAATGAAACGTAAATAAGAAACAAATTCCATGTGCGATTACCCATACATGCATTAAGCTTTCATCACTTAATCAGATTCTTATTTATCTTTCTTAAAACAAATATGGCAGAAAGGCAGTTTTATTTAACTAACTTTTCTAAATGAAGCTGGAAGAGAGTGTATTGCTTCTCAGGTGAAAACCACCTTCTTGTAGGAAATATTTCTTGAGTAAATAGATAAGTTAGCAGTAGCACTGAAAATGTCAATAAAATATCAAAACCTTTTGATTTATTCCTTGCTAGTAAATTCCTTAATGTAATAAAAAGATATATATTATGGGGATGAAGAGAGCGAGTCAATGATAGTAGATTTCATATTGAGGTGTTTTTTTAACCTTTAAATAAGTCGACTATGAATGACATGTTTCAATATTTATGAAATGATCTATAATATGAAGGTTTTTGCCGAATATTCCCATGATGTCCTCATGCATCTTTATATGTCTTATCACATGAGTAATACTAGAATTCAAGCAAAACCAAACGATTCAAAGCTCTCAATGTCAGTCTAATAATAAAGATGTTGATTTGATGCCAGAAACGATTATGGATATTTTGGACCTGAAATTATCACTATGTGCATGCCTGAGGTAAACTAAAGCAACTTGTACGATATTATGATTACTCTACCAGTGATGAAAAGGGTTAGCAAAATCCGAGTGTCTTATTATTACAAATACAAATTCACAGAGACGCTGTTCTAGTAGGTCAAAAAGTTAAGATAGCTCGACTGGGCTAATCTTTATTAGACATTTTTCGGATTTATAGTAATTACTTTACAGCACTGCATGCATTTTAAAATACAAGAATTTTTATGATCATTTTGTATTGAATGCTATTACAATCATAATTTAGCAAAAGAAATTTAAGTTACAATGGAATAATCAAATCAGTTTTTCAAGGAAAGGTATAAGTTTTTTTTAAAAAGATACAGTTCATCCTTAATCGGTGTTTAGGGAGGTCGACAGGGTAGAATGCAGACGTTAATGTTCCGTTAATGTTCCGTTAATGTTCCGTCCAAATGTTCAATTAAAATTTTGGGGCATGTAGGCACATTGCGAGTGACGGCATCTGTAAGAATCAATTTCTCTACCTTCTCGGGGTTCCATCGTTCGAACACAATTGTACTAGCGTACTCAACTAGCTCCAAGAACTTCAGCGATGGTTTGCACAGGGGGTATACATCGATGACAATCGTTGGAACAGAGCTTATCTTGACGTTAGTTGTATTCTTGACGTTCCCATATCTCAAGCCACTTTGGTCAACCCCGAATGACTTGAGAGTGAGTCCCTTGCAACATTCCTCGACAAAGAGCGCGACATCAGCTACATTGTACTGCGTCATCTTGTTTAACCGAAAATGTTCAATCTTTGGAAATAACCGGATGATTAAATCTGATTTGATCTCCTCATCATTATCCAATGACCCGTATTGGTACAAAGTGAACTTCTTCACGCTAGAAAGTTTCGTCTCGATGGGAAGGGTAGCGTCCAAGTAGCGTAATTGATAGCAAGACATCCGAGGAGTCTCGTACAGTACAGATCCCCCTAAAGAGAAATGAATTTCATACTTTATTAAATTGTTTTTGTAAAATTATGAAAATCAATATTATACGTCATGTCAAGATATAGATCGACATACCAATCAGATTGTATCGAACAATCGAACAATTCGCTGTCGACTTGTGGGATATGCCATGGCTGTGATTTTACATCTACGATGTCAGCAGGTAGATTCCTATTAGTCATCAGCACATTATTGGAAGCCAGAAAGATCAGGATAGCTCGAATGGCCTCTCGAACCTTACATATAGTGTACAATAGGCGATACCGAAAATAAACCGGTTGAGGGGGTGGAACCGGGATACCGGGATCTAAAAGGTAAAAAAAAAGCAATTAATAATAAAATATTTCAAATACTACATTAATACCAACATTTACACAAACGTGTAGGCCATGACTGTACTAACCTGGTTGATTATTATCAGCCATTATGGCCTGCCTTGTCGATTTTATTCCGAAGCCTTGATTACTATCGCTAACCAATGTAATAACGTTGTATATCAAACTTAATTATGTAGGTAATACGCTTAAAAGGGTGTAAAAACTGGCGATCGCATCAAATGGGTATGACGTCCAATAATGAGAGTCAGATCAACCTTCGAAAAAGTTATCCAAATCGACATTGAATAAATTAAAAATGTCCATTATAAGAAATCCAATATTTAATTTCAATTCTAAAGACCAATCATATGCCAACCTTGGTAATATGGTAACATTACAAGTTTTATGAATGGAATGAGTAACTATCGTATTTGGTCACCTCTTCTTCTAAAAGATGAGGTCAATGATGCATGATCCCCATTAGGTCAAATCATGAAAACATGCGTAAGCAGACATCATGATATGGAAGTAGTATCAAAAATATAACCAATATAAATGTTATTATTATTACATATCAACAGCATTTGTTGCGGAAGTAATAGTACATTACTAGTTCCTACTTCAAATTAGTAATATGACGCATTAAACACAAAATCATAATGCATTCACGAAATAAATTTAGATTGTTCGTTTCAGACACTGACACCAATACATTTCATAATTCTAGAATGAATTGCCTGATGTATTTGCGACGATATAATCGTCTTACTACGTATGACCTTACTACCTATAAACATGATTTAATTGTGACACATACAAACACTTATTTTTTTCGAACATGCCTCCAATCATTTTTCACGCCTTGTTTTTACAAACTCATATCGCACTGGAATTAAACACGTATTATGAATCCTATCTTCCATTAATCAATGGCGATGAGGGTGTATAATATATGAAGCTGTTCTTCATTTAGAAACCTCATTTATTCATACTTTAAAGTTGCCTTTTTTTTAAATTTAGCAAATACGATTGACTCGGGTAACATAATAGGAAAGCATATACTGGGCGACTGCCGAGTTGGTGGCATTCAATTCCATTCTATATCAAGGTTATTGTGATGTAATATTAAGTGGAGTGGATTTGGGATGGTTGACGTTTTGCCATGCCATGCTATTATTTCCCGTGATGATAGTATGTAAAAATGATTATATATAATTTACGTCTGTATGTGTGTCTAAACTTGCATTGAATTTATAGCGAAAGATTATATTGCTTTCTTATCCAATTACAAACAGAGATGCTTTTACTTGCTTAAGAGACAAATAATGTTTTTGGAATATCCGGAAACTTCTTGTCATTGTCTCATCTAAAAAACCCTCATGCGCCTATCTCATCGACAACAAGTACCGCTAGTGCAACAGTACATGTCCATGCATGTTCCAAGTCTGAATCATAATGCAATGAGAAATCAACAACAAATGGTGTGGCTCAACCAGAATAACTTCCACCAGGACCATCCAATTCAGTTCTCAATAGAAATGTAACTTCAATACTATCAACAGCAATCTCATCCAAAATTGATGGCAAAACCGAATATTACAATGACTCTGGTACAGCAAATGGTATAGAATGGCTTGAATGGTCAACCTCAAAACCTTATGAAATCTGGTAACATTCCTCAATGAGTGCAATATCAAATCCAACACCCAACTCAACGGCCCATACAATAACAAACTCATAATATACTATAACAGCATCAAATGTATCTAATGTAAATACAGCGACAAGATAACCAGGCCCAATTGCAACTTGTCCTTAACAAAGGCCATGAATCTTCTCATCTTCATTTAAATGAGGGTCAATTGATCATGAATATATCAAGAGGACTTTAGTGGGCCAATGCAGTACTTACAATCCTCTCAACTTCCTATCAAAATCCCCAACCCAGCTCAATCTCAAGAGCTAAATTGAACCTTGTTCTGAAATAATGATATCAGCAACGTGTTCATTTTAATTATAGGTTTTCAAAATATAAAGCCCTTGTAATTAGTTATTTTTTAGAAAAATGTCGCAGCCGACGATGAACGAATAAAATTCTTAAACATTGTTTATGCGAGTTATAACTTTGTATGATGATTATTGATTATCATTTTAAAGCAATAATTTATACTTACTTTAATTCTTGCTAATTGCACTCATCATTTTCATGCTTAAAATTAAAGTATGACAAATCATTCAACATATAATTTTCAATAAAAATACTGACCACTTCTTTCATGTAAGTTCATGACATGCACAATAAACAACGACAACGCTATAAAACAAAGATGCATCATGATCATGAAGCTGAAGCTAGAAAAAATATATGCCATCATTTTCCATCTAGCGGTGAGGGGAGTGTGTTACTTGGAATGAGTGAGCAATAAGAAAGTGCTTATGGCTTGCCTTTGCCTTTCGTTTTGCGTTCTCATATATCCCTCCATCCAATTATCATCAATATCATCATCATCATCATCGAGGTGCTTTAGGGACAGCTTCAAATTATGACATCAATTTTGTTATGCTTCTTGTCCCACCTAATGAAACAAAAATCGGTTTGTGATATTAAAAGATGATTGGAAATATTTTTTTATGTAATAAAAATCAATTTTAATTAACCTTCAATTTCGATAACGTTATATCTGTACATACCTAAAGAACAGCATTTTATCATTTTTTTTTTTGGGTGAATCGGTCGGTATGATAATATCCTTCTCGCTTAACTTTGTGTCCAGTGTGATTTGACATACTTGCGTAGGATATCAAGATTAGCAACATCACATGTACTAATCCCATGTGAAAAGTGAACATACGGTTGTTTTCTTTTAGTTGGATATCATACTTGGTTTTATTGACTACAAGCGATTTGTGCGATATGCAGCTTTCGAGGCATTAGCTCATGTTACGTAACTAATTTGCTTTAAACTTGCTACGGTCTCATCACCGAAAACTCTTAATATCACAGCGTTAGTGAAAAACCAACTAGCTAGATATATAACCATTTTGTGATGATTGCTTGTTATATTTAGTTGGATAACAATCTGGTAAAAAAACTCGTGCCTTTTTTTAGTACACGTAGTAGTAGCTTGAAGCTCCTTGTATTTTGTACTTTTACAAAATTTATTACGCGTACACTAATTAAGTTATTATGTAATAACGTTTTTTTATATTTTGACCGTTTAGATAAACGTTATACAACGATTTAATTGTAGAGTGACATAAATCTAGAAAACAACTATATATACTCCTGACTCTTGATATAGCTAGCTACTTGAATTAAATAAGTTTTTCAATTCATTTAAGTTTTACTTTTACTCTGATACAGAACTCCAAGAAAAAACCTCACTGTGCTACTGTGTTAATTGTTAATAATTGTTAAACATTTTTTTACTTGCGCTGTGAATTGTATGTATATATAATTCTCAATTAAAAAATAACTAACTGACATAAAATAATTAACTCCAACTTAAATA
>JAQGAG010000453.1:0-15871 GCA_034696835.1 Lepidocyrtus lignorum
AATATAGTAGTATTAATCTTATTATTCAAGAGTTTTGTTTTCAGCTACGTTATTCTATTAATTATGATCAATTTATTACTACTTTCTTTATTTCAAAAGTAAGATGTCTAGCCTAAAGAGGAATATGTAGTTTCTGAAATTATGAAATTCAAAAAAATACATATTTTTTTTTGGCATAATCTGGACTGGGATCATATATGAAGAAATATTATTTTTGAGAAACAACCAGAAATGTTATGTATGTATCTTTCAAAGTCCCTATAAAGATTTTACTCTTTGAAAAAACGTGACTATTCCTTTGACTCTTCTGCTCAGCTTCAGCTTTCAGGATTATTGCCGTTGCCACCCCTTCCCATGTCGGATAATGTCGTTGAAGAATTTTTTTCTTTCATTTTCATTATCCAGCTTCCTCCATCTTTTTCGTTTGAATTTTACGCAACGGCTATTTGTGCTCATTGTGGTGTTGTTTTCCCTTCCTCACTTGCCAGTTCCTTGCTCCATGGTAGTTTACAACCACTACACTATTATTACGTACCTGTAAGGTATGTTATGGTTTTGGCATGTGTCCGTCTGTCTGTCTGTCTGTCTGTCTGTCTGTACGCGCTCTAGCGTCTAAACGCGTTAACCAATTTCATTCAAATTTGACACCGACGTACATATGGTAAAAAGTAAGAACCCTATTGATTTTGGGGTCAATCGGACTACGTCAAGGGGGTCAAAGGTCAAGGTCATAATATTTTTCAAATGACATGATATAGTAAATGGGGTATCAAAAAAACGGATTTTGCTTGCTGATTTCAGTGGTATATGTTTCGTCAATGTCATTTACATAGTCACTGAAAAATCACTGATTAAAAAATTCAAAATCTGAATTTCAACAAATATTTGAATATTATGTATTATTATACTTCAAATTCAAATAACTTACAGGTACGTCATTTTAATTACAATCATTTTATTACCAGTGGATCACTACAAGGCTTACAACTTCCTCCCACTCCTCCTCCCTACTCTTGTTACAATTTAAACAATTGTACAAATACCAATGATAAAGTGGAGCTGGGAGAGCAATATAGAAATTACATTGCCCTTAAGGAGCTATTCCGTAATCCCGAGTAAAACTAGAGTAAACCACTATGGTCCAGGGATTAAAACGGATTTCGTAATTCGTATTCAATTATATCTACTCATCTTCCGGGCTCATATGATATGTATGAAAATTGAAATGCTGACAAGGAAAGGGATCGCATGCTTCAAAGTTTGGAGGGAGTAGCTCTTTTAAAATTCCTCTTGATTTATCCACCTGTACACAAGTCATAATCAGACTCGCCATAGTTTTAACAACTTTCACTTTCCCATGAAAGAGAAAGTTTTTTTTCGCGAATGTTTGTTTTAGCACAGCGGAATTCAGATAGTTTTGGCTTTTGCACTATATTTTTTTTCAACTTGCTTTTTGCTACATTCGAAGAACCCAATAGGGAAGCCGGGCTCCAAGTGAATCGCGGTGAAAGTGGGTCACCAGGAAAAAATATTGAATATAAGCTCCAGACAAAAGACGGGAGAAAAAATCCGTGCTTAGCCATTCCGTTGTTGTTTCGGCTGTATATAAAAACTAGCCTAGATCAAGCTTATTGGGGGATTTTGTTGATAGTGTCGCTAAATAAATAGGCTTAAGGGAGAAAAAAGCAGCTATAAAGAGCTAACGTGACCTACACTCGTTTACGAATATACAGTGCGTGACGGGATAATGCAAGTTGGCTGGTGGACGGTGGATAATGGATTGAGTAGAAAAATCTTGGTTTCCCCACGGTTCATGGAGAAAAGTGGAGTCATTTAACGATCTTGATCGGTATCTGCATGCACATATGAAATTAATGGATTTGTATATTTTCATATGCCGAAAACTCAAAGGTGAATATAAAAAGGTAAAGCTTAACATCCGGCTTTACATCCTTCTATATGGCTACAGGAGAGAAATTGTGAATCTGGATTTCTCTGAAAGAAGGAGGTGAGAAGGGGACTTCCATTCCAAAACAGAGTAATATATCGTGATCCTGACGTACCTATTTGCTCCACTTTAGCTTCTTCAACACCACCACCGCCACCCGTCTTCTCCTTTGCTTTCCCAGCTATGTGAAGCCTCCACATTCATTTTACAAGCAGCGTAACCGTATGGCGAGGAAAATGGAACAATCTTTATGAACAAAACTGGAAATGAACTGGTGTGGAGTCGGGGTTTCGGATGTGAAGTTTCGGGGAGAGTCGTACCTTGTCGATTGAAATGAAGGAAAGCAGATGCAAGCTCAAGAAAGTTGGCTTGTTTGAGAAATGTGATAAGGAAGGATATGTTTAATGCACGCATTTTAGACAAGTGTGAACAATGAGATCTTCTTCATCACATTACCGTACATCACAGCGTGCTCCCTATGTAAATCAATTATGCCACATGATAAGACCATGAAAAGCTGGAAACCAAACAGAGAATACTGGATAAGATCCTTTCTCTTGAATCAACAAACTTTGTCCATATTTATACATACCTATGTGCTCCTGTCCTGAAATTTTGAGATTAACCTTTTATCATGTGAAATCCTCCACACTTCACGGATTACATTACCTTCATGATTCGATGGTCATGGTATATTATTATTATCTTTAGGAATTGTTGAGTGGCAGTCATTTCATGTCAGATTGAATAATATGTGAAGAAATTTTCTCTCGTTTTTTTCAGAGTCTCCGGAAAAAAATTCCATAATTGATTGACAGTCAAAATATCCAACCTTTTTGAAATGTATATGCGTAGGTGGACTGATGAAGCTGAACAGAAAATTAATAAGAGGCCGTTTATGTTTTAATATTTACGCAAATGGAGTTCCATTTTCATCAACGGGAAAATCTCTGGACGTCCTCACTGATTTTTTAAAAATATACAATATACGAGACATGATTGAAGCTGATATGGGATGAGATGCGATGAAATGTCA
The DNA here is from genome assembly GCA_034696835.1 of Lepidocyrtus lignorum. NCBI lineage: Eukaryota > Metazoa > Arthropoda > Collembola > Entomobryomorpha > Entomobryidae > Lepidocyrtus > Lepidocyrtus lignorum. The sequence goes on from JAQGAG010000453.1 coordinate 2,985, forward strand.
ATGTCACCGAAACTAATGCGCTTAACGACATCATCATCACCAATGATTACATATTGCAACAACAACAACATGTCATGTCATCATCATCAAGTTAATATTAATCTGCTTCTTATCCGCCCATGAAGTACTCATCATCATGATCATGATCATCATTTAAAAAATATAAATCTCGCATCAACCCATCTCTTAATAAGCTTGCAATCATCGGCTGTAATCATAACGGTAATCTTGTATAATCAGTGTGAGGGTGATAATGAAATTCATTCACACCATAAAACAAGCCTACAATTTATAAAACAGTTAGGTAGGATAAAGGATTGGTCCGAGAGTGCGAAAATTATATGATCTGGAAGGGGCAGTAAAAAATCATGTAAAAAGGCTGGCACGACTTTATGCTCTTAATCAATCGTACTTTGCCCTCCTCCGTGGTGAGATTAGTAATAAGAGGAAATACGGAGAATTAAACAAAAAACATTTGTCCAATTATCATGCTTGTTATGGAAAAGTTTGTCAGTTTGCGTTGTTTCCGAATGTGATTTTACAAAGCTTACAACACCTTTCTCGGTTCACGATTAAATTACGCAATCTTCTCCACTCTAGAATATCAGTAACAGACTAACAGACAGAAATTAAAATTGAATGGAGTGACCGAAAAGATAAATATTATTCATTTTCGTGGCATATTGCAAGTAATTTTAGAATTTCAAGACAAGTTCTCTGGTTCTGGTTTTGTAGTCTGGAAAGTGAGAATTTTTAGTTTGTATGCAAACGAGAGTTTAACCTTGTTATGACTTTTGATTACTAATCTAAACAATGGATTAAGTCAAAATTGCAAGGGAATGAGGATTCCAAGCAAGTTTTTGCATAAGATTAAGGTGGAACTGCAGTAAAGGTGGTGTTCGTTACTGGAGAATATGATATAAAGAGTTCTAATAATTTGCATAATTTATTAGCACCTTTTCTTCCAGAGATTGGTGTGTTTTATGGTGACGAAAAAACTTGTTTGTTATCAGAGTTGGACCTGACGTAAGTAAATAATAGGCCTAGTCCTGTGGTTTTATTTATGCGATGTGACAGCTAGTTTGTGGAAATAGTTTTTCGGGAGCATAAAAAATACTGAGGTGGATGGGAAAAGTGCTTCATTCACGATTTTAAAAGAGGACTTTAAGGACAAGTTTCTTTCACCACAAAGCGCAATGATAATGAACTACTCGTTATCTCAGCAGGAGCCTGAATCTCAGCATTTCTTCAAGAACAACTTTCTGGATAACGCCACCATCCCTGGTGACAACGTAACCCTTAATGATGTAGATGTCGGAAGGGAATGGGATTGGCCTTGGGGTGAGGAGGCCCCTTTTCATTTCCCATTGAGCTTTCACATTGCTGCCCACATCTTGTACAATGCCGTACTCATCTTAGGTCTAATTGGGAATGGATGTGTTTTGTTAATATTCTCATTGACTAAAGTGCCTTTTCGAAAGTTGCCAACACCATTGTTAGCAAATCTCGCGTTGGGAGATCTACTCATCACGATATTTTGCCTGGAGACGGGTTATTTGTCTTTGTTATGGCAGTATTGGCCATTTGGAAAGTTTCTGTGCTTCGCACTCAGTCCGGTGAAGCCGATTGCGGTTTTTGTGAGTTGCTACACTTTGATTGCCCTCTCGGTGGATAGGTATTTGGGAGTTAAGGATCCTTTGAAAACTGGGCTACTATCAAAGGAAAAGGTTAGGTGGACTATTGGGCTTATTTGGGTGTTGGCAGTTGGTACATCGATTCCGACTGGATTGTTCACATCGTATGAAATACATAAGTTAACTGGATTACCCCGCTGTGGAGAAGTAAGTCACTCGTGAAATAAAGTATACATTTCTTAACAATGTCGTTCCTAATTTACAAACAAATTTCTATTGACTAACCGCCCTTTGTACAACCTTTTGTTTTAGTATGCGTGGGAGTCAGAGATGAAGGAAATGATTTATGACTTGGCCTTAATAACCCTGCAATACTTTGCCCCAGTATTTGTACTAATTTACACCTACACCAAGATCTCAATTGTAGTCTGCAAGAGTAGAACAGTCCGGCATCGAATGAGTCAAGGGATGTCCCCTCGACACAAGAGTCTCCGGGTATGCTAAAATTATTCCAACTGATTTTGTTTTAAATCCGCTTCTTGATCACAGATTTTAATACCAATTTGTTTTTCAATTTAAGACAATCCGAATGAGCTTAATGGTTGTACTCGGCTACACATTAGCTTGGTTACCCTATAACACCGTCTCTCTTCTAGCCAAATATCATCCAACACTCGTGGATTCTGACCGGTTTCCCTATGTATTTGTCGCATGTCACTGGCTTGCCATGTCCCATTCCGTTTACAACCCAGTGATTTACTTTTGGCTGAATGACAGCTTTCGACACTCCGTCCTGGAGCTCTTTTGCAGAAACAAGGTAAGAAGCATGGAAAGGAAGAGGATAAGTGCTCATTTGTCTTCATGGAGGAGTACTGTGTACACGACTAATGGCAGGGCCTCCAACAGTAGTCGCAGTTCCAATAGGACGAAATCAATCCAGTCGCCAGTTCTGACTGATACCAATCCTTTTACTTATCCAGGATCATCTCCTTTGCTGAAAATTCCAGATAGTTGTGAAAAGGAGAAGGAAGCTTCAGTATTCATAAATGAGCAAGAAGCTGTTATCAAAATGGGGAACACTCAAAATGGAAAGTTGGAGCAAGGCGTTTATTAGAGCTTGAGAGTTTGATATAAAACGAAAAAAATGCAAAAAATGTTAGCAAGACTACATAATCAATATTTTTATATATTTTTGTCACTACGATCGATGATTAATGGAGTTACTCCGACTTTTCGAGGCGGTGAGTGACCTTCCGAAGATGACCGTTTCCTTTTCCCTTTTTATCCTTTGCTGTCTCCTCGCGCAGAAAGCGATCACAGCAATTAAAATGATGATGAACAATACAGACCCAATCACGATGCCAGCAATTTCTCCCGGATGTAAATCTTGTAACTCACGAACGTCGACAAGACACGCATTGGATTGGAGGAAGAGGTCCGTGGCTATAAATTCGACGAGGGGGTTACAGCAAGAAGATTTCAGGAAGACACGAACTCGAGCATGCCCACCTGGGTAAACAATAAGGCCTTCTGGAATTGATGTAATCTTTTTGTAACCAATGTTGACAATTGTCGCGAAGGCAGTCCACTCATGTCGGAAACACTCGTCGGGGGATGTGCGATAGCGGCAGGTGCCTGTAACCTCTCGTTCGAAACAGAGTGGGGCTGGGCCGAGTGGGCCGGGTCCGATACCGACATCCTAATGAAAGTGATGCAAAAGTGGTTGATTGGTGATTACGTTCTTTTTGTAAAATTGTTAAAGTCAATAAAATGCTTAATTGTTAGAATTTATAACTGTAAAAATGCCAACACTACTTAATTATTATTATCATCGATTCATTAAAATTAAGAAATGTTCGTACGATTAGAGTTCTGGATTGTCCTTGTCCCTTATCCTGTCTTTTCTTACGTTGCCCTGCTGCAAATGTAGAATCCTCTGCATCGTTTTTCATAGATGCTGCAATAGCTGGATCGATGCTGGATGGGGTGGCTTGAAGTCGGGCTTGTATGTCCTGCTATAAAGCATCAAATTTCAATCAAATGCAAACTCAATTCAATTTCAAATCCATGATGCCTATGTCTAATTAACCGGGCATTCTAAAGACTGGAGTACAGTACAAGGAAGCATAAAATGTATCGTTTCATGATTCTGTTTCTAAATGGCAGATAACCAGGTTCTTCGTTGTGAAAACCCATGTCTGGCAGAAACTAATTATTCAATCCAATTTATTAACTGAAAGTACCTAATTATTGCCTGAATATTTTAATTTTCCAGTTGAATGTCAATATTTTTGTCTCTTTAAAAACTCTAAAGAAGCTCAGATTATCGACGAATCTAGGGCACTTTAAAGAAATACCCAAATAATACCCAAATAATAAGTTATCGTTTTTTAAAATTTAAATACAGGTGATTGAGAGCGTACGAGAAAAGTAAAAATAAGCGGGGATGTGCCCTATCTACATCCCTTAAAAATTATATCTGATACTTTTTGATCACTAGCACTTACCGTATTTTTCCGGGTAGCAGGTTCAATGAAATTGAATTTCTTCTCCCGATATTGAAATGGATAAAAAGAAATATTTGTTTCACTTCCTCTTCCTTTCACTTCTACTTTATCAAAGGTTAGGGCCAGGAGGGTTGGAAGCACCAGAGAAAACATCCCCAGAATAACGTAGATCAGACCCGAAGTTGAAAGCCACATTTTAATCAATAGTTTTCACTGATTTAATTAAACAATTAAAAACTACTCAAACTATTAACAATAAATTATCAAATTTTCATTAAAATTTAAAACTGATGCTGATGAGATGTGAATGACTCGTCGAAAATTTTCTTATAGAATGTTCTCAGCTTAAAATAATCCGATTTATTAGTGACACTGCTAAAGTCGAAGTTCGCAATATTTATCGTACTGCATCCACTCAATTAATCGTGACAGTGACAAAAAAAAATTCTGATGGAAAATGTGGGTCATGTCATCAATATCCCAATTGAATATGAAAGGAATCCTAAATTAAGTTATGTACATACTTAACACACTAGCAAAGTAGAAAACGAACAATGATAACGTACTACGCAATGTGCAAAAAATATGATCATTTTTGAATGTTACTTCCCTTAAACATTCACAGTTTGGATTTCAAACGTTATGTATTATGCAAGCTCACATGGCAAGCATGAGGTTCTACATATCCAGCAGTGATGGTGATGTCATTATACCGGATGTAGCCATGTAGTCAACGTTTATGAATAAACTCTAAGCTGAAACTGAATGGACTTGGTGAATAATACTTAATTACTTATAAAAGGTATTTATAAATTTATCTTTAATACGTGCCATTATTTGCTAAAGGGGCGGGGCCGGTTGTGGTACTTGGTGACATATATTATGCGATGCCGCACTGTTTCCTATCGGTTATGCAATTTAAAGGATATGATATAACAGCGGTTCAGAGAACAAAGCTGACATACCTATTCTACCTTCTTAATTGATCGAAAAGGGATTTGCCGGTCGACTAATGAGTGACTGACTCATAAAAATACCACCAACTCAGAAACGGAAATGAGATTAGTATTAGAGATCACGTATTGATTGCATATTACCTCAATCATTGACATTTAACAAAAATGAGTTTGCAATTTGCTCTTGTACGTTGCATAGGGCAGATTTTAATCCCAGATGTGGAGAAGTTCCTGAAAACAAGTATTATTGCTTAAACAAGTATACAAGTATAGCATTGACACAATTCGTAAATCATAAAATTCTGCAAACTAAAATTGGTTTTTACCTTTTATACCTAAATGCCTATTTACTATACGAGGGATGCATGGCCTAGTGATTGTAGGGATTTTTTAAAAAGATGACGGCTTACTATAGCTATGAGCTAATATTTGCAATTAAGTACAAAATTGTCGATGCTCCTTTTCCGACGTGATATTGACAAACTTGGCTATGTTGTTTAAATAACATTAAATTTTAACCGCGAAATTCCCAGAAAGAAATAAAAAGCGAAAGTGAGAAAGAATATATGTTCTTACATTTTTAATCCTTTGAGCATGTCCTTCATCATTTTTCTTATTTCTTACCTATATCTTGTTTCTTATACATCGATAGAGTGATATCTCAATATTACATAAGCATGGACACATCTAGGTACGTATTTTTAAACTTTTGAGTCATTAGGATTACTAGGATGTTCCTGTATTTGTGGAAGGCCCACCTTTATGGTCCATAAAATGGTATTCGATAAGCCTAAGTTTTTTTGAAAGGGCTGATAAAAAAAACAGGAAACAAACTGGATATATTATAGACAAAAATTCGGTCGAGTTAGAATTGTCTGGAATAACTGACAAACCTATTATTATATAATCATAAAGGACCTACTGAATTTTTTCGTAGCACATCATTCGAATTCTGCATAGAAAAATATGCTCTGCTCCGCATGAAAATAGATATTTCTTGAGTTCCAATTCCAATACTAATGACGAAGAAACAATTTCAATTTCGCAATCTACCATCTAATCTAAATGTAAGACACTTGGTTTACATCTCCTTTGTCTATTTTCTGTGTTTGCAAGCAAGCTCATACTGTTGCAACTTTACATACCTAGGTATCTATTAAGTAAAGCACATACCGACATACTCTCCTTCGGTACTTCGACAAGTTTTTAAACACGGAAGCAGAAATCATGTGATGGAAGCAATGATGAGATTTGAAATTCATCCGTTCTCCTCATCAATTATTTCGGTAGTTCAGGCTTGACTTTGGACTAGGCAACTCTGAAAGAAACCGCAATAGTTTCACCTTTACATAGTGATGTAAGCGATGAGATTCATCTCAATATTTGCCCATGTATGCTTTTCATACGTACAAGGAACATTATTCCTGTACACTGAAGAGTGAGTCATTAATATTAATTCTAATGAGTGTGGCATTAAATATATGCTTGGAGAAGAAGCTGGAGCCGTTGGCCCCGTGGGAAGACATAGCGTGCCTTCTTTGGCATAATGGCATGCTCTTTGTAACGATTACAAGTATTTACGACACATCGACGGAGTGCAATGGGAAAATTAGCGTAAGGTTAATAAATGATCTTTTCACTAGGTAGTTTTAACTGTTGGATAAGTGTCCGGATTAAATAATAGTAATTGTTAATTAACATTTTCCCACAGATATGGGATAAAAATTTCAACTCTCTTGGCGAGTTTCAAGCTCATGATTACGGGATTTATCATATGTGCGCTGGCCCGGATAACACCATCTATTCTTGTGCTGCCGATTCCAAAATATGTCATTGGAAATTCGATAACATGGCATTATCTTCCCAAGCAGAGAACGAAGATGTTTCTCCTAGAAAAGTTGAAGCCCATCGTGTAAGTGTATTGATTGGTCACATGGAGCCACCTTGGAAGCTACAATTTGCATTCACAAGAAATCTTCTCTTTTCAGCGGATGAGTTGGGTGAGGTGAATAGAATAAATTCAGGTTTTTATGGCCAACTTTATAATACTGTCATCAAATGACAATAGTTGATGATGATGATGACAACTACCGGTAATGACTATCAACAGATCCGCTTATGGGAGAATGACGTATTTAAAGGAGTTCTGGAAACTTACGAAGAGATCTGGGATATGGTGGTTATCCCAAAACTACTCTTCACCGTGAGAAACAGGGAGGTCACTATAACGTCCATTCCGGAAGACGGTCTTAAGAAAGCATGCTCTATTAAAAACACGATACCAGGAAGAGGTCCCCTATTCATTTCTGGCAACAAATTGCTCTGTCTCAACAGAAACAATTTTGATATTATGATCCACTCAATTACTGAAATTGGGAATCCCCTCATTAAGACTTTGAAGGGTCACAATGCCCTAGTGACTGGTTTTGTCGGGAGCGAGGACATCCTATTCAGTGGAGACTACGAAGGCAAAATAATTGCTTGGGATCTCCAAGAACTGAGACAAGTTACGGAGATTAGTTTAAGCGGAAACGGATGTGTAAATGCTATGGCTTATGACCCGATCGAAAAGGTGTTATTTATTGCGCAAGAAAACAAATCTCTTACGAAGCTCACTGTAACCCAAGACTGATACTGAAACCAAAATAAAGGCAAAAAACTGCTAAAACCTAATATTTTTCTTTTAAAATATATTATGTATGCATTTCCTAGTTGCATCATAATAATTTACCTACACATTCTCCTACTCATTTCTTGTTGTGTATATTTCTGCTTGTATCATTGCATCTCGCGTTTCTTTCCGAATATTTATAAAAAATAAAATCTTCATTACGTAAAAAGTCATGCATGCCCACCCATTTTTGGACCCTGTCCAACCTCACAACTGACTAAACATAAGATTTTTGCTGTCTCTCATCTTTTAGGAACATTCTAGTATTCTAAATCGTGCAATCAAGGAGCTAAAATTCTAGAATATCTGTACGTATATTAATCAAAACCCATCCATAATAATCCATACATACATAATATATCGAACTATCTCATTTGTATATAAAGCAAACAGCTATTTTCAGGGAGCCGATGCCGATACGCTATAGTGTTATTCATCCTTGGATGCTATAAATAGGTTTATGTGACTCCTGTCATGATTTTCTTCCAATCTACAACAAATTTTGTTAGGAGGATGGACGGAAGAAGTAATGAGTTTTCTTAGGTATATCTCATCACCATCGCCAAAATATCGACCAGTCTACAATCAGTGGATGGCACACTCAACGCTTGATCACAGTTCATAACAAATATCAAACATAAATCTGGGAGTGAAGTGTAATAATAATAAACGTTCAAAGAGCAAATCGAAATCCTATAAAATATAGCCATACGTCATTCTCATTTGGGTTGTGCGACTTTCAAACAACAGTTCTTACATAATGTCTGCCATGCGTTTAGTTTGCGAAGTTCCGGACGAAGTATTAGTCCCCGGGGAGGATTGGGACTCCCTTATTTGGCATAATGGGAAACTATTCAGTGGGAGTTTCGCGAATGGCAAAGTGTACGTTTGGAGTGGAGACCTGAAGCCCCTCCATGAGTTCACTGCTCATGACTATCCCATCTATCACATGACACCTGGACCAGGCACAACGTTCTTCACGTCATCATTTGACTGTACAATTAAACACTGGGAGGAGAAGCAAGATGGGACGTATCAGCTACTAGAGACCTTGGAAGGTCACACAGAGCCACCTAGAAAACTTTGCTTTTTCAACGGGAAGCTTTATTCTGGAGACGACAAGGGTATTGTAAAGATATGGGAGAATGGTAAATGCTTGGGGTCAATTGAGACCATGGAAGAAGTCTGGGATCTGTTAGCATCCGAAGGAGAAATGGTAACTGTGAGGCATGTTGATGTAACCCTGTTTTCCCTTTCGGAAAAAGGTGAATTAAGAAATTATCATAAACTCTAATTTTGGCACGGACTCACTCGAATAATTCTGTTTGTATTGGTGTTAGATGAGAAAATTCGATGTTCTGTGAGGAACTCGATTCCAGGAAGATCCCCTCTGCATTATGCCGTGGGAAAGGAGTATCTCTGTTGTGTTGACAGAAATGAGAACATTATCAATGTCCATAAACGGCAGGCAGTTGGAAACCCAAAAGCTGGACAGTTGCAAGGTCACGGTGCAGTCATCAATGCGATGACCTGTGTTGCCGAGAAGTTCTTGGTGACAGCTGGTTGCGACAACACGGTTCTCGCGTGGCAACTCGACAATTTTATCCAGTACGGGAAAGTATCCGTTGATGGGTATGTCAACGTCCTCGCAACTAATCCAGCAGACAGGAAGATTTATGCGGCTGGAGAAAACAAATTTATCGTTTGCTTGAAAGTCTGACCTTAGAAAATTAGTATGAATTTTCAACAGTATTATCTCAACAATCATGGGTATATTTTATTTTTAGTCTGATTTAATTTATTTGAAACGTTTTATCCTAATACATAGTACCTATACGGTATTGTTAACAATGCTAAAAAATAAATAACGTTTTTTTTCTAAACGTATCTGGTATCTCCATCATTGTTCGTGATCATCGGGTTTGTCGTTTTTTTACACTACACATGCTGGATTTGCTTTTGCTTGGAGAAGCTGTTAAGATAATCACAAAAATCCTTTGCGTACACTTTGGAGTACAATGCTCTGGATCCCATGCAGTTTTGAGCTTCACATGCGAAGATCCCTATGAGTGTTTCGGGCTCCTTTATACTAGCTCTTATAGTGAGGGATGCTCCTTCAAGGATTTGTGAGCCATCTTTGTACCAGCGCAAACTTGGAGTTGGCTTCCCTTTTACCTGCCAACAGGATTAAACAAAAAAATCATTATAGTAAGGAGGACGAGTCCCATGAAACATGATGTTTGGGTAGAATGGATTTTCACATTTTGGCAGGATCAACCCACTTCCCATAAATCACGTTGCAATAAATGAGCTAGCAACTGTTTCAGAGCTTTTGAAATTCATCAATATCTTCTGCGTCATCATCTTAACGGTTTTTAATAAAAAAAAAATGATGTGCACTGCTGCTTTTATATGGGGAACACCGGCGAAGATGTTCCAGCTCATAAAGTTCTTACAACAAGGTCTCTAAAATTTGTGGAGGTGGACACTATGCTGGCTAGCTTTATAATTCGGTTTAGATTAGAGAAAAGGGTTAAGCTACGCTCAAGCTCCATACCTCACATTCCAGCGATATTGTTCCATTTTCCCAAAGGCAGCCCCTCAGCCCACTAATAAATTGTGGAGGAGTAAACACCGGTGGACCTGAAAAGATATGAAAGATCGAAAATTAAATATGGCTAAACTAAAATTTAATATGAATGTACATTAAACCCAAACGGGAGGAGGGAGTACATGTAACATGAAGAACACAGCAACATGACATTCCTCCAGCCACATTCTCAGCCCTACACGTCCACTGTCCTTCATCCTTCGGACTAACTTGATTAATTTGAACACAGTGAAAGTCCCCCTCCTGAAGGAACAAGTGACGATCTGAGCTCCCTACAGATATCCCATTGTGATACCAACTCACCTTGTTACAAAAAAAACAAAATTAGGAGATTTATCCCTCAAAATAACTTTTGAAATTTTGAAAGTACAAAATTACAAACTGATTTTACTTCAATTACCAGCCAGCCTACCTTTAGACTTTGAGAAGGAGTATAAACTTGAACCACGAACTTTGCAGAGCTCCCTGCAATCACGTCAATGTCCACCAAGCTCGTTTTAAATTCAGGAGGAGCTTCCGGAGCTTTTGGAATAAGGGATGATGATATTTGAGGAATTTTGTTTGTAACATCAGCCACCGGCACTGAATGACTAGAAGCGTCCACCTGGCTCCCCACAACACAATTCTCTTTCGAATTCATTGTTTCACTTTGGAAGAATGGGAATATGTGTCTCTATATGAAAGGAAGTAGGTAAAAAAACTAAAACTAATGTTGTGTGAATGTTTTCCCAGTACTTTGGGATGATGTGTTGATATGAAAAAGGTAGAAAAATTGGGTGCAATTGAGGATTGCGATATTTAGGGAGGATTTCCAAGAAAAGTGACGATTGTTCCTGTCTCCCTTATGCATTTATGGAGTCTCGCTATCTTCAAGGAACATTTTTTATTCTTTCTTTGAGCCATGAGCCACCCGAAATAAGTTTCAAAACGATTCACCAGTTCAGCTGGCTAAACATGTATGTCCTCCTTGTTTGCAGTTTGTTGGCATCGACTCCAACTATTTGAAATTGGAACCGTATATCAGGTCCGTAATATATGCAGTTGTTTCGGAGACTATTATAGCAAAGTGCAATATTATAAAAAAAAGGGAGTCACACAGCTTTAGTTAATACCAAGGATAAATATAATAAGGCCAACAAAAACTGTTTCAAAAGACAAGGTGAACAGAGTGCCGAGCTCTGATTTGTGGCTTGTTTGTCGGTAAGAGGAGAAGGCATTATATTATGGGAAGGGGGAGAGCAACAACGAAATCTAAATTCAGCACCCGGACTCCACTGACTCGTGCTATTCGGTTAGGTGATGTCTTTTTTTTGCAGACGGATATATGTATTGCTCAAGAGTAAATTTTGAATCAGTTGAAATGAAAATAGTGCAAAAATGTGTCTGTTACTGTTTGGCTCGTCCCATGTGCCTTTTTTGCTTGAACAGATATCGCATGCTTAATGATAACGATAATGGAAATGAATGATATTTTTGAATGAAAAAAATAAGAGGATGGGCTATGTTTTCTAAGTGAAACATGGATCATGGATCGTTTATTCCGTGAGGGAATAAAATAAATTGTTTTTCTAGTTTAATACTGACATAATGTATTATTTGGTGCGTTCTGCTAGGCTCATTCAAGTATGGAGCAAATTGATTATACTTTTCCCCAGACATAATTGGTTTCTTTAAGAAAAATCCTATATATATATATTTATTTAAAATAATTATTATTTAGATCAGAAATGCAATTAATATCACATCAGTTCATCAGATTTGTTGTTGAGCTTTTGGAAATTAAAAGTTGAATTCTCATCTCACCCCATGAGTATTTTCTTTCTAGTTTGTTGGATGTGAATAAATGCAGCAAAATATAATTAAACTTATATATCATGCGATGCCTACTTCCCAAAGCCCAAGTACCTTCCAATTCCTTTAATCGACCAACGCTTTTGTTAGGGTTTCTACTTGATTGACCTTACTTTCTTTTATGTTCCCAAACTCTCATGCATTCGAATGACGATATGGGGATTTGGGGAAATGGGAAGCATCTTGATCAAAAACCAGACCCATCATTAGACTTTTACGTAATATATTTATTTCAAAATGCTGTCTGAGCACGGGCACACTTCAGAGAATTCAGAATGAGGAAAGTCTGTGGAAGAAATCAAGATGGAAAAAATCGGATGGAAATGGAAAGTTGGATAGGGTTAGGTAATCTCTAAATACGGCGTTCTTCGGGGCAAGGCATTTAGGCTAGAATTGCATAGCTCCCGACTCGTGGGGCACTGTGCGACACCTCCGCGGCAAAGAGCTCTGTATCCTTCTTTGCTCTGTCATGTCATTCATTTCACTACAAAACAAAAAACTGCGTTTGCTGTTTGTTTGAAGTTGTGTTATTTTCTGTCTCTCAAAATAAGTATAATTATTGTGTATTTTAATTAAAGTCATTTATTACGTAGCTGAAAGCTAGTAATGCGATCGATTTGGCGTCCGTCTGTCCGTCCGTCTGTCTGTGCGCACGAT
>JAQGAG010000454.1:0-15844 GCA_034696835.1 Lepidocyrtus lignorum
CGTTTTAATTTTCATCTGCACATCTCAGAGATATTGCCAATTAAAGAAGCGACATTTCTTTCTGATACCTCCTCGTATGCATAATATGATAGTGCGTATAGGTACCTATATACCAGTCTGAAACAAATATTGAATTATTGACATGGCTTAAACCACACGAGAGATTCTGAACAGATAAACTTCGAAACTCCAAACACTCTTGTCTTGGCTTTGGCGGTTTTCATAAACACAAAGTTGGGTGTTGTGGTCAGAATCATAAGAAAAACTATTCCCTGATCGCTATTTCGTTTTTTCTCATCTTATCTTGAAGTTTATTTAGTTTTCTTGGAAGAAACCGATGACTAGACATAAAGTGCAAAAAACTTTTCTTGTATGAATTATTGGATTGGAGCCGACGGCTACAGAAATAGGTAGGTCTATCGAAAAAATATGATGAAAGGGATAAGCCAAGAAGTTTTAGTTAAACCTAACGTATAAAATATGAATACGTATTTTTAGATTTTTTCTCCCCAACCCTTCAATTTTACTATAAAATGTATATTTATTTTTTTCATGAAATTTATTTTTGAAAATCTGATGGTAATGCTTACACGTGAGTGTATCATTGAGGTGGAAGGTGGTCTACTCAGCACATTTTTCCCCGATGTGTGGAGGATTCAATCCATCCAAATAGTTTATTTTTCTTGCTCTGTTTGCTCTTTTTCATCCGCTCCGGTTTTTGTTTCTTGCAGATTTGTAGCCTCCAGCGATTTGTATTTGTTGTCATCATCTTGAAAAGGGGATCAACTTCCTTAAGTGGAAAACAGGTTGGTTCATGCATACTCATCATCATCCCATCCACATGTCATCATAATAAAACATACGATTCAAATAAAACTCCATTCCAAATCCATCCTTAAAATCCAAAATCCACCTCAATAATCAATGCAAATGGATAGGCCCACCCGACTTGACTTGAGGCAAAGAAACAATTTTGCATTGATTCTGCTCTGCTCTGCAGGGGCAGAATAAAGTTGAGATCATATTTACTTCTCAGTAATACTGCGAATAAAATCAGAACAAAAAATAGTATTATGAACTGATGAACTCACAAAAAGTAAAATGCCATAGTCAATTTAAACGTTGAACTTGCTGAGTGTCTTTTTTCCTCTTTTATCCTTGCTAAATCATAGCTAATAAAGGGATAACTAGATGTATGACGCAGTTATCTCGGATTGAGATCCTTAGAAAAACGGATCAAACGTTAAAGGAGCGGAAAAAGAGAAGTCGGTAACAATCGTTTGATATGAGATGATCGAAAGGGAAAAAGAGAACTCTGCTCAGCATAACTTAAGAATAGAGAAAAGGTATGTAACAGAGCTTTGCAAAGTGTTTGAGTGAAACGGTACATATTTTTGTATTTTACCCTTATTTTCCATAACATAACATGTGTGATGTGATAGCTTTTTGATGTAGATCATCATCCGAGAATAAATAAACGAGAGTCAAAAAATATAGATCCTTTCCCTCCTCTTCTTGAGTATTCGATTACGTACTTGAGCTTGAAGTGTTTTTACGTAAAATTCCTTTTTTAGACGTAACAGGCCTAAAAGTGTATGGATGGATGGATACGGAGCATAAAATATAAATGGAGGAAAGGTATGAAATAAAACGCTCAAGAAGACTGGTATAATAGCCCATAAAGTTATGAGGTACTCAAAACAACACACCCGTCCCAGTCCTTTCCCCAGCTCTTTATCACTTTCTCTTTCCCCATATTTTTTTATAAAGGGGGAAGAGAGGTTGGCGAAAAATACCAGTTTTGATTTGATATTATGAAGGTGTTCCAATAAAAAGCGGGAGCTTGTCTTTATCTTCTGCTTGCATTGCAAACGGAGAGCTGGAGAAATAAAAGGGATAAAGTGTACTTGACAAGAATCTTCGATTTGCTTAGTGTGTCACTTTTTTACGCGTCTTACTTTATTTGCAGAATGACGAGTGGAATCAAAAAGGGAATTTATGGGGGAAGAGAAAACTGGTAGGGAACAGTGAGTGACGGGATGTGAGTGCGTAAATGGTAATATGGGTGTTTTGCGACGGTTTGAGAATTTGGTTGAAATTGGGGATAATATAGATGATATATATTATGCGTTGGGGAATTTCATATGCCTACTTATTCTTTTTGTGGAAATGCTAGTTGAAGCCTTAGTTTTTTTGCGTAAAACAGTAATCAGATCGAATTAGGAGAATTTAAATATAATGCGAAATAATTCTTTTGAAATTCTTTTATTTAGAAAACGTTTGACGGTTAAAGATTTATTTTAGTAATAGCTTGCGCATACTAAAGCGCAGGTATAGCCTGCCCTGTGATTGCAATGTTACGAGTTTCTGTAATATCTTACGACTTACGACACCACTGTAATATCGCTCTAGGCGCAAGACAATGATGACCAACTCCACACAGCACTTTACTTATAAAGTTATAAACCAACTGATTACGGACATTATTACCAGCATAGAGTAACTGTCAATGAGAGATTACATTATAATATTAATACATTTAATAATTTTTAAATTACCTTGTTTTTAATTATTGGTTGCCCTTGTTCGGTTGTATTTCCAACCACGGAATTGTTCTTCCTAGAAGAAACCTTAGGAAGCGAAATATACCTACTCATTGTAAAAAAAATGTATTCAGCAGATAGACGAACAACAGAACAACACATTAGGTTTCTTTTACGCGCAAATCTGTATCGAACATTTCCCACTTCTCTCATATTAACCTAGCTCTTCCCGGTTAGTAAATGCTTCTATTTGACAAGCTTTCTTGTTAGAGAGCAACAGTATCAATGTGCCGACACTTTTTTCCTTTTTGCTTCTTCATCACTTCTTTAAGTGCGTTTTATTTCCTTTTCCACGGCAAGTTTTTTATAGAGACAAATTGAATCCATTCAAATACCTTGTCATCGACAGTGCGGAAGAAGATTGTTTTGTAGGAGTAGTGCATTTATTTTTGTCAACAAGAAGAAGGAGTCTCCCCCGAAAAATATTTATGCTTCCTCCCAATACAAAAAAAAACACAAGCATAAGAAGGAAAACTCTTTTTCTCCGTGAAACCAACTGTAAGTAAAGAAGCTTATAAGGAGGAAGCACAGGGAGACTCCCACACAATGTACTGACTGGATCTATAATAAAGATTGTATCAAAATGAAAGTTGGCTTGTTTAAGTCTCCGCTGAATTGATCCAGCAATCTTTTATCTTCCGCTAACAAACATGGAGTGAAGTTGAGAGAAGAGCAAACTAAAACTACATATTTCCACTTTGATGCATTACACCCGCCTCACTGGCTTTGATTGTGGAAGGAAGAACTTTTCCTTTCTTCTTTTTTAACCAAAGCTCCATCCGCTCAAATGCTCAACTCTTTTCTTTCCAGTTGACATGGACAAAGATGCACTTTTCCTTGCACTTCATTGCATTTGCATTCTGCATCTTATTTTGTGGCTGTTGATTGTGCTGGTAAATTGTGAAAGAGGCTTAACCAACGGCATTTCATTCTTTGGGAATGAAAATGACTTGTTGGGAAATATCTTCATTTTAATTCCAATTGATGGATGTCCCATTCCACTCCCGGGAAAACAAAAACAGTTCATTCTTCTTGAGCATTTGCATTTCATTTTGATTCCACTCTCAGGAAGTTTTCCGGTGAAGTTTGAATGTTGTCAGGTTGTAATTTATTTCACACACAAACAAAAAATTCCAACCGCTCAATTCAATTCGTACCGTTTTTGTTTCTTAAAAAATAGTGTCAGTTGTCTCGAAGTAAAACAAAATCGACAAAGCAACACTTCCCTCAATTTACAATCATGATTAATTATCGAATTTCGAACGAAGTATGTGTTTTACAATAATTAATTTTAATTGATCTGCACCCTACCATGAATCATGAGTGACATTGAAATAAAAGCAAAAATTGGAATAATTACGAGCTGACAATGCGTAATAATAGTGAGCAATGACATTAGCCAACCGTAACATAATTAAATATTCGCCAATTCTTTTCCATCGAAGCATATATGCCCATCTCCACATAATAAAAACTGTCTAAAATAGTAACGGAATTTTATATTGAAAAGTCATTTTCTTTAAAGGTGATAATGATGGTGAAGATGATGGCTGTGGCAATAACAGCGAATTAGTGTTATTATCTATGCATGTATGCACTAATTATATAGCCTTTGGGATTTATTATATTTACCCACCCTGTTTTTGTTTACGCTTTTACTCTACTCATCATTCAAGCTTCAAGCAATGTGTTGAGATTGAGAGTGAGCTGAGAAGGATTGATGTGATCTTCATACTTTTGTGGGGACTCTAATATTTTCTTCAAACCTAAACCCATTACTACTCATTAGCACGAGAAAAAAGGCGAAGGCTTGAAAAGGAAAAAATAATATAATGCGATGCAATGTGCCTTTCAGCTCTCTCTACTCTACCAACAGACTTTTAATCTTTTTCTCTCACGCAGAGGCAAGCACAAACCGAGAGAAAAGAATAAGAACGGCCGACCGCAAACCAAATACTTTATGGATGCGTTGGATTGGATTGGAATTATTGGCATTGGCTTTAGTAAGATAACTAATTTGGTAAAGAAGAAAGTGCATCCATGCATAATTTTACCGATTAGGTTATATATGCATTATGTGTGGGCATTAGTGCATGTGTGGAGGTGGAATGAAGCCTTACTAGTACATTGATTTTCATAAAAATATGATTTGGCTTATGAATAATGAATAGAATTACTCATCGTTGTAATATTAGCAGTCATCCTCACCTTTTCCTCTGGCACACTCATGCTCAAATATGCGCTATGTTACAATCAGTTTTTGGTCACTGGTAATTTTTACTCTACTCAAAATTACACGCAGCCATCGCTCGTCTTACAACTTTCAGTTAACAAACCAATCATACGTAATTCATGAGGTATTCCAATCTGTCCCTAATCTATTCCAGCCTGAAGATTTACGAAATACATTTGGCGTTCAACAATTTCATACATTTCCTACTATTGATTTCACATCTTAATTTTTGAAATCTTACTTTCTTGCAATGATGATTTTATTTATAAATCCTGTTAGGTAACTTCCTTGGAACGAGCTACGCACAAATGACACGCGTGAATGATCCCGATTTCTCGAAATATTATTTTAGGCTTGGGATTTATTACATCGATTCTCAAATCAGTCTCCGGTCCAGTCCACCCTGAAATTGTGCAATATTGCAAGATTACACATAAATAAGCAAATGTCGCCCTTTCATACTTCCCTTTCTTGGCTGCCAACAATATGAAAAATGCCTTTTGGCTGGGTTCACACACAGAAACCTGTTTATGACTTGGTTTTCAAAATTCACGGTCAAGAGAATACAATGTTAGCTTGATCTTCATACTGTAATTCAATGCTAAAGAAAATTACGAGGATGATGATGATAACGCGTAGGGAGCAATGGTCAATGAGTATTTTTTCTATAGATTGGAGATGTTTATGGTTTAGTTCTGGTCACCTCACTTCCGATCCGATCATGCTATGGCAAAGATGAGCCATATGCCATATGAGTGCAATATGCAATGATCTGTAAAATTTTTGTGAATTGGATGCCTCATCATCATTTTACCTCCATCATCATCCTCATCATCACCATTGCTAAGGTATGAGGTGATATATGATCTGAGCTCTCATGAAGACCATTCCATATACCACAATCATATAAGAAACCAGAGATCGTTTTTTTCCTTCAAAGATCAACAGAAAAAGCTGAGCTTGTTGCCGGCAATGCACCACAATCCCAATACATTTATTCCCTCTAACTTGTCACTCAAATGCAGTGTTTTTGAAGCTGCAGCAACTAGAGGAACAAGTGAGAAGTGAGTCTACTGCAACTTTTCGTCGAGAAGAATGAAGCGTGTGAGAATAAAATAAGAAGAAAAAACGAAGGGGAAGCCTGCAACAAACTTGCTCGTTCGTTTCAAGCTCTTCAGCAACCCCGCACCAGCGTAAAGCTGATCAGTCCACGTTCTGCCTTTGTCGTGAGCGGAGGTCTATGTCAGTCGTATTCCTGAATTTTGCTCGGAAACTGAAGCATTCACGAAAACCCACAGCTTGGCATTCAATAAGCTATGGATATTTTATCCTTCATCCTATTTTGGTCACTATTTTAAACAAAAGGAGATAAAATACCTTTGATCTATCTGAATACTCACATGCGAAAGTGCTCATTTTTTCTTCAAAAAAGTTTATCATCTCTAAAGGAAGGAAAAGTGTTAACATTATTTATTTTCTGACACGATCAGCTCAACAATCGATCAGTAAATAAAGAGCATTTTTTTCAAAATCTTTGGTAAATATAGTGGCAAGACAGTAGTTAAAGTGAGTGGCTCAGATATTTTGAGTGATTGAGAGAATATTAAAATCGTGCAAACAGTTTTCTACCTTCGGGATACAAAACGTACGGATATATAGCCATTGTTATGTGAAAAGTAATCATATCGATACGTTATTGCATTGTCCGATCATCATCGATACACTTTCGGTCATCGAGTGATGATGTTAACGTGATTCGTATTTTTTTGCGGTGCGATTTTTTCATAGAAATAACTTTCTCGCCTGAAGTGATCCTATATGAATAAAGTAGGAAAATTCTCCTCAAAAATATTATACACTTTTTGGGATATAATTCGAAATCTCGAATCTGCCGGCGTTTTTTAGCGGACAGACAATGATATTGAGTTTGAGTCAGTCAGTAGGCCGCCGGAGTATTTAAAAAACCAAGTTTTTTTCACGACTCAACTGTCACTGGCCATTTGTGTAAGGAACGACAAAGGAAAAAACGTGCTTTATTCCCACATCATTTCACATTTCAACAAAGTAAAAACAGTTGCGGAGAGTTTTCAATGAAAAAAACTTCCGTTTTTTTAAACTTGGACTCAGCCCATCCAAATCAAAACATTTAAGGAAGGAGTCGTATCAACTTGAAAAGTGAATATTGTTATTTTGATAGTTGTATTTTTTTCTCTCGATATTTCATACCATCCCATCTCATTGTAATATCGAAATCCTCATCTTACCCATCATCATCATCGTGATTACTCCCGAGGCTAATTAAACTCTCATTAATACACGTCTCATTAACGTCCTGTCCAACAAAACAAGGAACGAAACAATAAAAAGGGAATTAAAAAAGGAATATCCCATTTGAATTGAATCGTGTATCAACGTCCATTTTTATTATTGTTTCAATCTCACAAGAGAAAAAACGGAGACGCTGTATATTGAATTGATAGGAACATGACTTCAGTTACAAATGCCGAATTTCTTTAAAACAGTTTTTTGTTCTTGAAATAAAAGTGTTCCGTCTTGTCATTTATTGTGTCCTCCTTTCCCATCATCATAAAGGAAGATAAGACATATGAACAGTGCGCACGGTGTTTTTTTTAGCAAAAAGAGAGACACGAAACTAATTAGTTACCACGCCAGATTAGTTAAATGGATTAACAACCACCTGTCAAAACAACTCAATCTGCCCCGTCATCATCCTGGAATAATCGATAAAAAATAAATTCTGACTAAATTGGAAATGTTTAAACATCGCGCGTGCATACAAAAAAATCATTTGTATTGTATTGCAAAAGTTAAATAACTTGGAAATCAAGATCAGAGAAAAAGATCAAACAGATCAAAAGTGAAGTGACATAATATGTTTGAGTCGCTCGTGCGATCTGATACTTGATAAGCTGGGACAGTACAAGGGGAAGAAGTGTAACTCGCAACTTTTCCCCAAATCTATTCAAACATTCGTAAGAGTTTCACTCTCCCAGAAGTGAAGTGGAGGAGATCATCATCATCAAAGACTTTCCCTGTTACTCAACTCACACTTCACTTGATTCACTTGAAAGAGTCTCCGAGACGTGGATTTATTGTTTCAACAAACACTTTACTTATGATTATTGTTATTATTGTAACAACAAAGCGGATATCGCGAGGGCTCTTCACTTGATGAAACTCGTGAACTTCCGTACATACCCCTTTTGTATAAGTAATCCCACACTTTTGTCACAAAAGGAGCGGAAGAGAAAGGAAACCGAAATTGGGGAAAACTCGAAAGGAGTTTATATTCTCCCTTTTCCCCACAGAAAAAAAAACCGTAATTGATTATGTTAAAGGGGAACTCTCTCCCTTAGAACTAATCTTCACTTGAGAGAGGCGAGTTGGAGTTCCAGAGTGAAACAATAATAATCACAGTAATAATAATATAGAAGAAAGACAAATACAAGAAAACAATAACTCGTCTATTGGACTGAATTCGTTAAGTTTCTCCACAAAATATATTTATTATCTTTTTCTTACAAGTTATTGTTGTGAAGTGTGCGTTCTGCGTGGCCTAGAGAGTACCAGGCCCCAGTTTATATCTTTGTCAGAGGCACAGTCCTATTATTAATATTATTGTTATTATCAGCATCAGCGTCATCCTCCTCTTCCTGGTTGGCTGGAGATGTTCTCAGTCTCACCACCGCCGAGAAAGTCCATTCATTTAACTTGATTCATTCATTTTGTGGAAAGTTCGTTAAACAAGAGTGAGTATTTGGTGACGCTAGTGGGCTCACAGTGGAATATAGTGGTTGCTCAACCGGATCCTGTGGGAAGCAAGACCCGACCAGACTTTTTGTCTTGGGTGTAAGTGTGTGCCTGTGCACTACTGATATTATTAGTTAAGATGGAGACTTACACATTTTATAGAAGTTAAGTATTTTACAAGGGGAAAGCCCTTTTCCATTGGAGGCAATAAGAGGCTCAGTATATCATCTCTTAATGCTCTTCTCTCACTTCCTACCAGTTATAGTAAGCTTTTGGTGAATATCTACAGAAACAAGAAGAGAGAGACGACGACAAAGAAGCAAAATCTCAAACATTTATTTACACTTTCCTTTAAGACGAAGAGGAGAATATAAGGAGGAGGGATTTTCTCTTGTAATCCCTTTTCTTTACTTTTACTCCTTGTTAGTAATACGATGTAATATGCAGGGCTAAAAAACGGGTGTTTATTATTAAGGACGGATAACAGGGAAAAGTTTTCGTATTAGTTGGAAAAATTACGATGTTTGCATATAATTTATTATTTAACTTGATACTCTTGGAGTTTTGCATGGAAGGGTAGGAGGAAGTTAAAAAGGAAGTTACTGGACAGTTCATTTTCATTACCTTCATACATACCTAGGCTGTATTATACACAAGAGAAAAAATGACATGTCAGGAATGCAAAATTGCAGTCTTGTGATGCAACCTCAAAAGCATAGTGTAATTTATTATGTACTAGGCTCAATTCAAAATATTAGCGGAAGTGACATGAAAAATCATACACATTGCGTTGACGGTTTGACAGCTCATTTATAACGACTGGAAGGAATTACTGGTTTTTGAAAGGGACTTAATTATTGTGAACCATTTATTATTTGAACGAGGTGACAGACTGAATAGGTACTTAAGTAGGGTTGTATTTTGGCATGGGTTTAGCTTGGCCTGTTTTCCACTAGTTTTTGAAGGAGTGGATAATAATGGAAAATATGGTGGGATGGAAGAGTTTAGCAGACTGGTGATTAATAAGGTGGCAAAATTGTCAACAAAAAGAAGAGTGGTTGGTAGAAAACGTTAAGGAAATATTAGTAAAAACGGCAGAGGGCAGTTTATATTTCAGAGTTCATTATACGTTTTATGCAGCTTACTAAAGGTAACCCAAAAACCATTCAATCTACATTGCAAATTCTCCATCTACCAATTCGCAAAAATAACAACGTCGAAGTAAATCTTATATGACCCCAATATAAAAATATTAATTTTAGAACTCAAAAACAAAGGAAGCAATCCAGTTCCCACAAACAGAGGAAGAAAATCAGATCTCATCCTTCCCCCTCTAATAATTATTATTGTATATGAATACGTGTGGTGCAATAAAATACAGAGATGTCACATTAGGGAACCTATTAACTCCTTTGGCAAGCTGGAAGAAATGGGGGCATTGGCATTACTCTAATATACATAGGTTGTTATGTAATCTCACCGAGCCAAAGATATATCATTGCAATTTTAGCGAGAGAGAGAGAGCACAGAAGTCATGTTCTACTTCTCTCTTAGATGGAGAGTTGGAACTCGAAGAAAGGAAAGGAGCTTAAAGTGCATGAAGTGAATTAAATTAGCTTTCTCGCTTTCCAGGTTTCCCTTCCTTTCACACTTACTTCCAGTCCCCGTTTTCCGTGTCAGTGCATTGCGCTGTGCAGCGGCGGTGGTGGGAGTAATAGGGATATTATAAAATTTCTTTATCTCCAAATAGTTCCTCCACCTCTGCCACCAAGCCTTGTGTGTGGATGGCATAGCCGGCTAGTTAGTCCACTTATTTGATTTCTCTCTTGTTTGAGACGAAACGAGCCAAGAAAGCGGAACATGGGGAAAGGACGACGATCATGATGATGGTGTAACGACATGGATATACATATGTACGCGTACCTTATCATATTATCATATCAGACTATGCATCATTGATAATATAATAGAATTACCTCGTTTCCTTATCAATGTAGGACTATTTATCCACTCCATTCGCTTCTAGCTTGTAAGAGGAATTCGCGAAAAAATATCTAGCCAAAAGCCAAGCCACTCGACTCTTACGAGAGACCGGAAGGATTTACGACCAGCTTTCTGGCCTGACTTGCTATTACGCATTATTGTCCATTTGCCCGGGCTCGGCACTGCCTTAACGACTGGAGACATGGCACTTCTCATAAAACATTTTGTCCGTTTCTTCCCCCGCATTCCAAGTATAAGCTGGACTCTTACCTTGTCAGCGTCAGCAGAATGGAGGGAGAAATAGGTATGTCTATGTCTGCCTTCTGAGGCAACAGCGACAAACTAAGCAATCAAGTTTACTTACGCGACTCCAGAGAGAAATAAGACGTAAGTGGCGAGAGAAAAGAAAAGAGTTACCTTTCCCCCCACCCCAATAAGAAAACAGAGTGTCAGCTGGAGAAAAAACCTGGAAATAAAATAAAACAGAAAGTGAAAATAGAAAGGAACGTGCTAGCACAAAAACCAAGAAAAAAATGAAGGGAAGTGAAAGTAGTTAGCTGAGAAGAAAAAGACAAGGACAGAAAAATTCGTTCGGAGAAAATGCGGAGAAACTAAAACGAAACAAGGAAAAAAGACATCCTTCATTTCCGTCTACTCCCCCGGTAAAGAAATTACCGACTGAGAACATTTCGTAGACTCACTTGAACCTACAAGGTATCAACTAATGAGCAGTAACTGGCTCCGCTAACTTTATGTTTAAAAAACTTTCTCAGAAATTGATTGAGTTTCTGGTAATAACTGCAAGAGGGAGAAACTGCTCCCAAACCATTGCACAAGATATATAAAAAGTTAAATATAAAGGGCTTAGACAGGATTGAATTTAAAGACTTATTGTTCATTTTCCAGCACTAACTCATTCCCTTAAAGGTTCACTGCTCAAACCCAATTCACAGTTGGTGTACGTGCCCACCCGTAAGAATTATATCATATCACACTCCCAGCCTCTCAGCCCCTTTACGATGATGGTCATAATGATTGCGCTCTTCTTCCTCCCATATATCTTCGGATGCACTGACCAAACGTTTTGATGATGATGACTCGGGCTTTAAGGAAACTGCTACAAGTTTAGACAATAAGTCTTCCTAAAAAACTTTCCAGTAGTGGAAAAGGCTAAACATGAGTATGAGTTGTGGCAGCAACAACAACAACCAGTTCCACAAAAACTGTTTGAGTGTTTTTCTACATTCCTTTTACGGAAATCAAATTTATGGACTTTCTCCAGTGAAGCAAAGAAGGAAAGGGGGTCTGGCTAGTATAAAAAAGTTTGTTTGGGTACCTGCGTCTATATATGTACTTATGTGGCTGTCTCATACCTCACACCACGATTCCTTTATAAATTGACAGCTATAAGAAAGCTATGCGTTGGTTCCTTCTATGGGAAGGGGTATGGTAGAGTGGATACTCATTTCGAGGATTTCTCTCACATGAAAACAAACTCGACAACTTAACCCTGAGCATCTTCATGATGATGGTGGTGATGATGGTCCCAATTTTTTGTAACGTTTTTGTCATCCTCTCATCATCATCATTATGAGATACAAAAACAAAGACAGATTATACCCATTTTCCATCCATTCATAAAACTAGATCTTACCATTACCCTTCCAAAGAATTTTCCCCGGTTTGTTGTTATTATCAGAAATCTAGACTGGAACAATATTTCACCGGAAGTGAAAACAAGGAGAAGAGAAAAAAATGTTGTGTTTGTTCATTGGGCTAACTAAAAAGAACTTTCACTTGATATCCAGGAAAAAGTTGGTCAAACGGAAGGAAACTTGATGTGAAGGTAAAAAAAAGTAGATGAAAGGGAGAAGGAGGAGAAGGAAGGAAGGAAAAAAGCAAGTGTTGGCTCTCTCTTTCTGCTCAGGAATGAAAAATAGCTTGCTTGTTATATTCAAGTGGAAAGCGGAAAAGAAAAGTTTGCTTTTTGAGCATTATAAATAGGCTCGTATCAAAGTATGTGCAAAAAACCTCCATATAAATAGTTTGAGATGGGTAATATAGTAGTGTGCGACCTGGAATGAAAAGAAAGCAAGCACACGTTTGCTCGCCACGCTCTCATAAACCCATTGACTAACTCCAATACATGCAGTAATGTCTAATATCCCTGCACATGTAAAAAGCGCACAATGCAAGTTATAGAGCGGAAGAAGGCGAGGTTGATTATAATCTTCATCATTTCACTCCACCATATTGCCAATTACGGGGAGAAAGTACTTTTCAGGGTTTTCTTGGATAGGATTTGACAACCCGTTTTACAAACTATTTGCGAAAAGTTTAACAATTAACTTGATCAAGAAAAGGGCAGTTGGAAATAAATGTGGGTTTTTGGCGTGCAGAGCATAAAAAAGTACGATTAATTCTTGGAGCCACCCACCAACTAGTATTAATGGGACGATATGAATGCATGTACCTGTCTATTACATGTTTGAAGAAGGAAGTTTGGGGAGGGGAAAGGATACAACCTTTCATTATAATATAGGAAAGGGATAAAGGGGAAAATCAAATAATAAGGATATAGCATATATATAAGCCATACCCACAAAAGGAACACTATATAAGAGCATGTTCCCTCCACCACCACCAGAAAGACAAATGATAACGGTGGGATTTGTTTGCGAGATTTGCTCTCATCTATTACTCTACTTAGGTTTAACAGGTCTAAAGAACTCTTCCACAGAGTTAAATTTTACACTCTCTCCTTCCTCTTCGGTAGAACAAAGTGGGTTCATATAGAGTTGCCTGTGACAATAGGGATCTTCTCTTTCTTGTCAAGTGAGGCTGTCATGATCATCACCGTCGTGTCGTGTGATATGATATCCCACGCAATCAAACTTGCATAAAGTCCCTTCGTAACAAAGCCAAGTTTGTAACAAGAGTCCTCGTTATTCGCACTTCTTTCCTTTAACATGCATTTATAATATTATACTTGACTGAAATCGGGAACAAAAACAAGAAGAGAGTTTGGAGTAGATTTACATGGATATACGCACATGTACTTTTCCTTCCTCCCACAGGATGAAAACAGTGCGAAAATCCAAAGGATCATAGTAAATCAGATGATTTTCACATGAATACTCGAATTTTCTTTATGAGATAAATGGGAGATGCTAGAATTGGTTCAGGCTTATGTATGGCTTGCCACATTATAGTTAGAGATCAAAAGGGAAGTGAGAACAGGAAGTGGGATAGACAGCGCAACTTGTAATCTGTTAAGAATCCTCGTACAAAGTATTAGACTAGCGTGTCCTAATACTAGACCATCTAATTTCAAGGGATTCCATAAAATATACATAATACTATAATTTTGTGTGTGTTTTACAGGAGGAAAATTATTATCGTGGAGATGTCCTTCAAACTACGAAAACTGGAGCGGAACTAAACCAGGAAGATTATCAATCCCAGTGAAAGTTATGCGTAGAAGCATCATCTGGATAAAATATGAGAGGGACTGGAAAATTGACTAGATTTTGCAATCATCTCTCCACATCCAAAGTTGTTACAAAGTAATGTGTAAAGCGCATAATTTGATTTAAAATTAGGGGAACAAAAGTAATTATTTAGAAAGGGAAGTGTTTTTTTCCTTCAATGGGTGTTCTATACTGAATAGTGCTTGTGACGTTTGTGTAGTGTCATATTTGCCACTTGGACTGTGGCAATATCATCAACATTGATATTTCCTTCCATGAAAATGGAAACCTTAGCCAAGGAGAAAATGTGTCAGAAGGACAGGCTTCTCTGTGGTACAATGACAAGTGATAGTGTAGGCAATAGTGGGCTACTCCACAGTGAAAGGAGAACTCGCAGGAAATGCTCGTCAACTCTGAGATTGCCCCAGTTGATGACTGTGCTTGGACTTTTCCTCTTGTCCCACTCCTCCGTGGGGGAGTCTCACGTTCGCATCAATGATAATGGAGGATACGAAGATGTTGTTGTGTCTATCAGCAAAGATGTCCCGCCGATTGCGTGTCAGCAGCTCATTCAAAATATACAGGTAAGATGGAAATTTTTTCTCATGATATATTTTACACTTTGCTTTTTTGCCAAGATGTAGGCATGCTCAGCTATTTGCATTCGCCTACATCAGCTTACGCATTGGTTCTAATTTGAATTCCAATTTACTTGTAGAAGTCCCTACATGCGAGCATAATTTTTCCTAGACAGGTGACCAAATAAATTATGCCAGAGTTGCTGGAGTTTTCGGTCCCCATTGTGTTATAGAACTGCATAATGAATGCTGATAAGTGCATGATGCAGGAAAGGGAAAATTATTAGTGTGAGTCACGTCGCGTCGACATGTTTATTAACGTTTATCCCTATTTTTTGGATTCCATTCTTGTGTTGATAAACGAGAGATTATTCCCCAGAAATAATATAATCCTCTCAGTTTATATTGTATTTTTTGCTCTTATTTTGAAGAATATAACGTAGACATGTTTATCCAGGAAAATGGGCAAACCAAACTTTTTGGATGAACTGTCAGGAAAAGTAAACTTTTAAATTAGGTCCGGGAAGGAAGGGAGTTTATTCGTTGTGCACGTAAAATATAAATCCCAGCGGTCATCAGCAAGGGGCACTCAACGCACTCATCATCCCCTCCAAGTAATACTGACTATGACGGCGTGACACGCCATGATGACATGCATCTGTATCAATATTTTATGCACAAATATTTATTAAAAATGACAAAAAAGTACTTTTACGGTTTTTGTTTTCTTCTCAAACGCCCAACTCAATTCAAGGTCTTCTTGTTTTTACAAACATGGAACATCCACTCCCCCATCATTTCCTCTGGGTTGCGTGTCCCAATTTTGTTTGGTTATCGGGAAAGTGCGTGTGAGAGTGTGTATCCATTGCAGTGTTGTCTTTTCAAATCAATCGTGAGCAAAAGTTTATCTTAAGCTACGTGCAATAAATTGATTGTAATACAACAACGAAGCTGTAAGTTATGAATTATATTATGAAAATTAGTATGGATTACTACTACATAATAATCAAACCATTCTTATTATTGTCATTATTGTAATTTGTTGCTAATTACTAGTAATTACTAGTAATTAATTCAAAATGAGATCGTTTGATTTCCTACGTATTATATAAGGCCATGTTTTGACCTATGCCCTATTTCCCATGATCCGACTGACCACATAACGTATGTAAATTAGCATCATAATAATAACAGCTATACATAAAT